>JANHGB010041794.1:0-23006 GCA_026283785.1 Coracopsis vasa
GCCCCTCTACTCTGCTCTCGTGAGACCTCACTTGGAGTACTGTGTGCAGTTCTGGTGTCCTCAACATAAAAAGGACACGGAACTTTTGAAACAAGTCCAGAGGAGGGCCACGAGGATGATCAGGGGACTGGAGCACCTCCTGTATGAAGACAGGCTGAGTAAGCTGGGGCTGTTCAGCCTGGAGAAGAGAAGGCTGCGTAGAGACCTCATATGAAGCAGCCTTCCAGTGTCTGAAGGGGGCTTATAAGGATGCTGGAGAGGGACTCTTCATTAGGGACTGTAGTGATAGGAAAAGGGGTAACGGGTTTAAACTTAAACAGGGGAAGTTTGGGTTGGATATAAGAAAGAAGTTCTTTATTGTAAGGGTGGTGAGACACTGGAATGGGTTGCCCAAGGAAGTTGTGAATGCTCCATCCCTGGCAGTGTTCAAGGCCAGGTTGGACAGAGCTTTGGGTGACATGGTTTAGTGGGAGGTGTCCCTGGCCATGGCAGGGAGGTTGGAACTAGATGATCTCAAGGTCCTTTCCAGCCCTAACTATTCTATGGTTCTATGATTCTATGTCTTATCACATAATACCGTAACTGAATTGAAAACAATTCACCGATGTGAGATGGATTTCACTAGGAGGTCAGCAAATTCATTTTATTTTCATGAAAAATCTTGTTTCACTAGCACGAAAATAATTCTGTCTCGTACTCAGTACTGTTGCAAACAGCTTATTTTATTAAACTAAACTACAACACTAACTTACAAATAAGTAAGAACAAAACAAAGTCTTCAGCAGGTCTTCTGAAACATAAAATTAAATTAGCCCCTTGTAACATTTGAGCACACAATTCATAATTCAGTTGGCTCCAAGCATTTCCCTTAGGAGAAAAAAAGTGAGTTCATGTTATGATGAGGAGAAAATTATTCTATAAATGCTTAAGATATCTTTCTGCTCCATAATCAGCCTGGGTCAACAGGCTTAACAATCAGTTTTTCCTTCTTCCCTAATACAGTCACTCTCTTTGTAATCAAATTAAGCAAGTGGTAAGGATAATGTATGGAAACAACTATTGTTTCTCTCTAGCAGATTCCAAGATTATTATTTTTTAATTAAAAAACCATGAACATTTAAATCTAATTCAGTACCCAGAAATTGCTGAAATAATAATCAATTTTTCTTGACTGCTTCTGTTAACCAAAAACTGTGGTTTTGTGAATAACATAAATATGGAAATGCCCTTTTTAGTAAAGAAATTTTTTTTTGGAAAAACAAACTTCTGGCAACGATTTCTATCAAATGCTTCTTTCAATAAAATGTCATCTGTAAATGACATTCAACAAAACACAACAGAGCAAAGGACCTGGTGTCTTCCTATGATGGATGATTTCTCTTTATGGATGATTTCACTTGATATATTTGATGGCCTATTTTAAGCCAACTCATTGGAATCTTTTGCAATGATTATCACTATAAAATATTGATTATTATATTCTATTATGCATAGAAGAAAGTTATTTTCAATGTCTAAAAAAGCTCTCCAAAGAAAACATCCTGAGGGCAGGGGTCACCATGCATGATGGTTCTCTCAGGGATTCGTCCAGAGAAGGATGCTCTTGTTAGTGAGAGAGAGAAATCACCGTTTTGACCTTGGTCACCATGAAGAAAATGATCTCTGAAATAACGAGTGTGAAATACACAAAGAAAATTTAAGCTCAATGCATCTGCATGAACAAATGTTATGTGAGACATCCAGGGAATAGAAGACAACAGTTTTACCATCCCAGACTCCTTCAGAGTGTTTGTTTATGACTATGCCAGACAGCAGCCTAAATCTGAAGCCATGGATGAATACTACTCTGCACAAAGCTGAGGAAAACTGATACAACGATACTTAATTCTGAGGTTTAGCTCTGTCATTATCACCTGGAAAATCTTACCTGCTTAAGATAAAGTCTTTAAAAATGATAAGGAGAAAAGAAAAACAATGTTGTTCAATAAACTGTATCTTCATCTGCTACTGCCTGCTGGGAATACCTTTCTGTATTGCCAGATTATGTTGCCAGAAAAGAAAATCTCTTAAGCCTTTTTTACCTGACTTAATTTTCTCCTTGGTTTTTGTCTTATAAATTAGGATTTATTATTAGACATCTTGTCTACAGAAATGCTAAAAATATGAGCCAGGCTTTAAAAAGCAATTCTGGCAGTCTTAAGAGAGGCAGATGAGAATAATTATTTGAGTGAGAGTCTTTTTCCACATCCATACCCACCGTTTGCCGCTGCAGAGGTCTGTGTCACAACCCACTCACAGCCATCACAGCCCCCATTCCAAGTGTTCCAGACAGCAGATTTCCAGCACTTTCCTAACAAGTTTACTCCTCTTGCAACCATTCATATGTTTTCTTTTCTTCAAGCTCTCATTCTGGATGTCCCTTTTTATCTTCACTACTCTTTTTTTGCCTGCATTAGCTCTCAGTTTTTTCCCTTTGTACTTCAACTACCAGTAGGCATACATACATGTGTGCATACTCATTCTGTGCGTGTTTATAGCTATATACAAGTGTGTATAAACAGGTATAGCTGAAAGACAGAAATGGCATGGTGGAGAGAGTGAGTGTGCCAGTGACTGAGTCTGAAAGTGCAAATATACCTGCCCAAGCTATACAGTCAATATATAATAATAACAATTCATGTGAGCAAACAATTTATAGGTTAAATCCCAATTTTGCTAAAGGATTCTGAAATATTCATAAACCTGTTAAGGAAAAAAATTTAGAAAAGGGAAGGAGGTCTCAGTGGTAAGGTTTGTTTGTTAAAATTGATTTTCTATGAATATCATAATCTCATAGCAGCCTACTGAAATCAGTAAGTCTACTGTTGTGTAAGTAATGTGTGCATTAGGTGAAGAGGGCAAAGTTCAGATCTCATTTAATCTTTAGCATAATTAGCATATTACTTTAACAAAATCTTTATGTTTACAACCTATCCACGTGGGCACTGAAAGTGCAAGTCAGACTTTAAAAATTAAAGCCTGTTGCAAAATACAATAATAATAATCATTCAAAAATTCAGTTGTTTTCTCATGGTTCTAATTCAGAAAAAAAAAAAAATCATTACTCTTTCTGCTATGTTCACGGAGACAAATATAAGTAAATAAGATTTAGTCTGACAAGTCCTAGCAACATTTTTCAGCCATTTGATGTGGTGAGGAGGCATGCTAGCAGATGCCAAGAATAGGACATAGATCCTTGTGACCCATCTTTCTTCACCACAGTTCCTGTGGGAATTAATAGACAGACCATATCCGTTATTCACATCATACAGTTTAAGGTCCACATGAATGAACGAATGATTGATGAATTAATTGTCAGTGATTAACAAAATAGTAATTGCAATTAATATTTACTTCTGTGCTGCGACATTTTTTTCAGATTTCTAATCAAGTGAAGCCCAATCTAACATAAGGTACCCTTCCCAAACTTAAAAATGCAATCAAATAAAAAGAAAACCAGCAGCTGCTCCCCACTGAACAGTAATGAGTATATTAAAAATTAAGCAAAGCAATACTCTATTCCTGATATAAATATCTGTTATCTTCATCTCACTCTCTCCCCCCAAACCCACTAAATAAGCAGGCCTTGCTGCAAAGAGTAACATGAAATCCCACCAGATTAAAATGTAAAGAAAAATTCAAACTCAAAGCCTAATTAAGGAAAAGGCAATCTGAAAACATGTTTTTCTTTTCAAAAGACAAGGAGACAAGAAAGCCATGTGCTACAATGGCACCTAGCTCTGACTCTTTTCTTTAATAAATGTATCTAAAAGATGATCTAGGTTTTGCCTTCCCCAGGACTTCTAGGGGACCAAAATATCCTTGCTGTGTCCAAGCACCAAGAGACCCTGCCACTAGTGTGACACAGTGTCACCAGTGACCCACTGTGCCATCCAGTTTGTCTCACACCATCCACGGATGCTGAATCTAGCAAAGCCAGGAGCTAAGAGTTGCTGGTACCTGTGAAGGTATTACACAGTCTTTCTGCCATCTCTTGCAGCCACCACGCCCTTTCACTCCACCCTCACTGTCCCCTCTGAACTGATCTCTGCCACCACATCACAGCGCAGTCATCATTTTGCTCTGCTGGTGCCACAGGTGACATACAAAGTCCCACCTTGTGCCGGTGCATATTATTTCCATCAAGAGATTCTAATTATTTTATGAGGGAGCATTGTGAAACTTTTCTTTCAGTTTAGCTATTTTATTACTGTGGCTGTAACCATTTGGCCTTTATACTCAGAGCCTGTCATCCTTCATAATGGGGAACTGGCCTTATATTCTTCGTATGATGTTTGGTTTCCTTGATGGTGCATACTGATCCTCGGTTTTCACAACTGTCTACTGTGCACTGAAGTACACAACATCTGTCTAAATTAATCACTGCATATAGACCAAACATTTAAATGTTGCATTTAAAGGAGAGTCTGTTGGTGCTAATTTTATGCTAATTATACTCAGGAGATTATTACCATTTGGGGACTTGCTTATTGCTCCTCCTGGGATATGAGGTTTTGTGGCAAGTGCGAGGTGTACTAGCCATCTCTTCCCTGGACCTTGCAATATGCAGTTGCAATTCTGACCAGGCAAAATTCAGTATGTGATAGTTCCTATAACATATTTTCTATTAAATAATCAGCAGGTAAAGTACAGAAATAGTCTCATCAGCAGGCTACCTGTTTTTTGGCAGAGTGTCAAGTTAGAGTCACATTCCCTCCTGTTTAGCCTCAAAAAGAGATACATACAATCAAGAACAGTACTGAGAACATTTACGCAAGAATGGTAATAAGGCAGGAAGGTTTAAGTGCAGGGAAGGATTAAACAGTGATTCTTCAGTCAGGATATAATGTCTGGAAAAAAGCCTATGAAATTATATCAGACATGATGCAAGCAAATTCAGAATGGTTGTCCACTATGTAACATAACACCTTAAAAACACCAGTTTGGAGACATTTGAAAGAAATGCTCTTGAGGCAACTTCAGAATGAAAGGAGATGCTTGCTAACAGATCGTGTTCTTACACTCTTGAACTCACTGTTACCAAGTATTTGTGATAGCCACATACATCCAGTTTCAAATAGCAACTAAACAAATTCATGGAAGAAAAATGTTTGAGAGACTATTAAACAGAAATGTATAGCTTCTGTTTTAGGAAGTCCTCCAAACTGATTTCTTGGTATTGAACATCCTGGGGGGCAGAAAAGTAGGCTACATACAGGTCCTTTGGGCTAATCTGCATAGCTGTTCTTCGAAAAACACCACTGCTGTCCCAATGGCAATGCAGAGTTTGAGAAAGTACACAAGGGCAGAACAAGCTTTCACATATAGTCATGCTTGATCATGTCCTTGTGACAGTCAAGGTACTACTATCTTAGAGTAAGCACAATCAGATGCACAGCATCAAAGTCACAGAATAAATTCCAGCCACAAAAAAGAAAAAAAGTCTGAAATAGACTCTCCTGCCCAGGCAGCATCAATGTCTAAACAGGAGGGATATGGGGCTAACCTGTCATATAAGCTGGAGAACTTCATAAACTGGACATGAGCAATGGGCATTCAGTGACTGGTTATACGCAGCCTGTGGCAAAAAGCTTCAAGATATGGTTTTGCTTAGACCAGAAAAGAGAAGACTCTAGGGAAAATAAGGATCCTCCAGCACCTGAAAGATTTGCTAGATAAAGGTGGTGAGCTCTGCCTCCCACACCCAGTGGGAGTAGAACATGACGAAATTAACTTCAGGACAATATCTATAACTATGAGTGAAATAAATAGGGAAATATTTGTTCTTTCTTCAGTGTCTTTCTGCTCTACTTCTTGCAAGAAAGTACCTTTGGGAGTCTGTGGGTACAGGGCAGCTACAATCTCTATGCAAAACAGTCCGTGTCAGAGAATGATCTTTGTGAAGCACAATTGCATACTCATTTAGTTTGGATCCCCAGGTGCAGCCATGGTCTTCCCTTCCTTTGAGCCAGGAGCAGTCCAGTGAAGACAGAAAATTAGTTGGTACCCTCAGTCCATAAACCAAGATAGGATTTTACTGCAACTTGCAGAAGGCAGACAACTATTCCTTCACAAGCAGTAGCAGAGAAACCCATACAGTCTGTTTGTGGCTAACATCTATATAATTGTAGCAGTTCCTGTTTATTTTTAAAACCTATGAAAGGCCACCATATTGTAACCTGAGTACACAAGACTGACTATTTTCCTGGCAGTTATTTTGCTTGATTAGCAGAATAGAATCCTCTTTAATTTTTCTTGATACTCTATAAACTAATAATGAGGCTCTTTTTGAATCACTAGATATCGAGTGACACAGAAAATCATAGTGTTCACCATGGGACTAATAATTTTTTCATTTAGGTAAATGTTCCAGCTCTGATATGACCAATATCTGATTTTCAAGGGGAAAGTCAGTATTCTGCTCAGGAGAGATGCAGACTGAAAGATGCACAGAAAAGGTTACAACCACAAACAGAAAAAAAACTATCTGTCTTTAGATCCAGAAAGTTTGCTTTTTGAAAGAACATTACTGCATACTACAATGTATCGGGATGATGGATATGAGGAATAGCGAAAAACTGTGGTAAATTACCTGGCAGTTTTATGATACTTATTTTCTACAATACCCTAGCAACATTAATGAAGTACATAGAAAGTGTTGTCCATATAGGGAGTCAGAAAAAATGAAAGAGCATGACATATCCACTGAAGGAGTTGAAGATTATTTGTATAAACAATTGTGAGAGATACATTTAATATGGCTGAATTTTGGGCAATGAGATTAGTGATTTAATGGGCTTATGCTCTTTAAAGACCTGACAGGGTGGAAAGGACTTTGTACCCAGGCAAAAATATATTTTGAGAAAGTAACTTTGATAGCAGTGAGGTATTTGCATCAGCAGTGCCAAGGACTACATCTGAACTTGTTTCCCAGGGAGA
Source organism: Coracopsis vasa (assembly GCA_026283785.1). NCBI lineage: Eukaryota > Metazoa > Chordata > Aves > Psittaciformes > Psittacidae > Coracopsis > Coracopsis vasa. Next base: position 6,979 of record JANHGB010041794.1, read on the forward strand.
CAGGATGTTTTCCAAAAAGAATATCATCACACCTTGAAATAGCAATAGACTCCCCTTGCAGAATAGAGAGAACAGCCAAGAACAGCTTGACCTTTATGTGAGCTGTTAGGTGGTGGGGCTGTGTTTATTTACTTACTTGCTCTTAGTTGTGTAACTGAAAGCATGGTCCTTCATTTGCAGAACTTCACTTAGCCCCCAAACCATGGGCACGTAACATCTGTTTGCCTTGACTTCAGCTGTAAACTCCAGCAAAGTAACAAAGTGATTTGGCTTGTGAAACTGTTCTTCAAGGAGACCAAGGCTCCCTGGCTGACAGCAGGCAGACAAAGCACCAAGTGCTTGTTTGTGTGACTGCTGAGGGCAAAACAGACTTTCTCTTCTCTAATGGAGTACCTATGAGGTGAGGGACATTACAAAAGTGGGTAACACTCTGAGTAAGCTGAATGGAGCAAAGCGTAATGTGATGCATCTTTACCTACCGTTGTCAAATTAATCTCAGAAACTCCAAGGAGTTATAACTGGATCTAGTTAAATTAATTGTCTTTCTTGTATATACTTGTATATGAAATAAAGGGGCAACAATATGTTGAAATCTAAGAATAAGTTATAGTGAACTGAATCTCCTTTAAACTGTGTATAAAATGGGGCAGAGGGTAGGAATTACACCAGTGTCTTCAGTTTCCCCCAGCCTTGCTGAGTGTGAAGTAGAAAAAAAAAGAGAGGGGACATCTTTTATCCTAAAAAAAAAAAAAAAATTGGACTTAAAAAGAAACAGGGGCTCTGGGGCAATGCAAGCACAGTGAAATGAAGGAGGCCACCCAGTCCCTGCATTCCAGGACAAAATGTACTCTCTTCCTCCCTGAGAGAAATTTTCCTGACCTGCTTTAAAATTCCCAGGGCAGAAGGACTGGCATCTTCTCAGGGAGCCTGTCTCAAGGTTTCATCTCCTTAACAGATAAAAAACTTTTTCTAGTTTGTAACTTACTTCATGGTCAAAACACAGAATCAGAAACAGTATGATGGATTCAGTGACACGATCTGAGTTTTTTGTATGGTCAGAGTTGAGACGTGAGGTATCCAAAATGGATGAAAAACTCAAAGTGAGAAGAAAGATTTCTTCTTGTCTTGTCCCCCTTGTACATACCCCAGAATTCACATTTCTTTTATGAACTGTGTAACAGTCCCCTTAAAAATGTGAGAGTGACCACATGGGGTCAGACCAGAGTTCTTTCCAGCCTTTATCATCTTCCCATCACCTGCAGCACATGCCTCATGAGGAATACATAACCATGACAAGTGCATATTGACATTTCCCCCAAGGTATTATTTCATTTTCCACTAATCCATGTTTTAATGAGCAAGGGTTTGAACTTGTGTTTTTATAATCACTGATGCATTTCTCTTCCATTAATTTGACTAACTACTTTCAGACTGCCTGCACAGCATCCTTGTAACAATAAGTTTCCTGGTTTCGCTGCCCAGTGAGTGAATAAATATCTCTTTTGTTCAGATCCTGCCACCTGCTTCTTTCTCCTCTCCTCCTCTTTCCTACAGAGGAGCTGCAGCTGCAGGAGTTTGATAGAAGAAACAGGTCTGAATGAGGTGTGTCTGTCTGTTTTCTTATGCTGAGCTATCCTACACGGAGACAGTATTTCTCTCTTCATGCCACTCATATAAAATTTTCCATTGTCCACTTCTCTACAAATAGGGGTATTTCTAACCTGATAAAGTATGACTTGGAGAGGTATGACTGGGATATCTGCATTCTTCATCTTAAAAACAAAAAAACATATATGGTATCTTCCTTGATCCTTCCAGTCTAAGTAATGACTTGTTAGTTTGGAAAGGCAGGAGTGTATATGAGAGACTCACAGTCTTGGAGTAAGCCTTTTAAACCTGTTTAGTCATGGCATTGCTGCAATCCATGCCCATAGTTTGTGGTAACTGGCATGTGAAGCTATACTTGAAAACAGAAAGGGTAGAGTTAAACCATACATCATGCTGCTCAGATTAATGGATGGACAAAGTTGTGACTGATCCTTCATCTCTTGGCCCAAACAAGGTTAAGAAATACTGGGTTTAGATGACATCGGGATTCATTGCCTATGAGGTCAACATGACATGTCTAAACACAGAGTAATAACTTCTGTCTATTAGACTGCAGGGCATGGTGGGAAACTGCATGTACGCCCAAATTCACCACTGACTCCATCACCAAAAAGGTTCAGCCAGGTACCCAGGTATCTTGCTGTTGGATATGGCAGATGCTGAATGGGAGGGATCATGCTTAAAAGACTGTTTTTTTTTTTTTCAATCAGAACTTGTGTGTACATCTAAAATAGTGTGAATTTTGTTCTTTCTGTTTGCAGAAGAAAACAAGGGGTTTGTATTCTCTTTTGTCTGCAAACTCATTGGAAGCCTCAACTAATGAGCTATTTAATCATGCATCTACTCCACTGTAAATCTTTATGTACTTTATTACCCCACCCAGGATTAAGCCTGCTATGTGAAACATAAAATTATGTAATTATCTCAAAAGCTTTAAAAATTAAAGTAACACAGAGTTATAGATTTCTCATAATTCCCTTGAAGTATTCTATAAACATTAAAAATTCACAGGACTAACTTTATGATTTTGAATTCTTCTTGAAATACAAGACTATTATAGTACCAATTGTTATCTATCATCAAACAATGCTCTCATGTTAAATAACACTTTTCTGCTGTAATATATACAGAGCTCATTCTACTATTTCTACTCCAAAGCACAAGCACGTACTTAGCCTTACCTTGTGGAGACATTTTTCTACTTTTAGACATTTAAATATTAAAGTCATGCCATAAAACATGTTTAAGTGTATGCCATCTTCTGTGACATCAGAAAAAAATCAGTTTCTGGACTATAAAAGCATAAAAGACTTTCTAAAAAAGCATCACACTAATTTCATTAATTTTGAAATCCAAAATTTTTTCAAATCCAGCTATGAGTCAGTGCTTTATTAAAGTCATTACTGAATACTTTCTGCAAATTGAAGTTTTTCTCACATTGTTCACTCGGCCCATTTGCTCTGAGTGTTCATATAAATCACAATAAGCTAAGTTAAGGGCCCACTCCTGGTAGAAATTATCAGAGAAATAATTACAAGCATTTCAAGATTTGCAAATATTTGGAGGACTAGCAAGAAAGTGGACAATTGCTCCTGCAGATAATGGGACTGTATTAGCAAAATAACTTATTTAATGAGTTGCCTGTCTCTCTTTTTAAATAAATAAGCATGGATATATAAGTGCATATTTTCCAAAGATGTGTAAGTACTAATCTAAATTCACATTTACTTTAGAATTTAAATTCACACTTGGATTAGTCAAATTTTACTCCTCTGTAGGAAAATTCCGCTACTGTGAAAGTGATATTTAATATCTGTATTTCCTCTCAGGTTACCAATAGAATACAAAGTCATATCTTCAAAATTATGGCTGAGGAGTCTTTTCTGAGAATGCCTTTCATTTTTTTCAATGAAAAATGTCTTTCTTCCCACAGCCATTGATATCAGACAATCCACCAGAGAGTAATTTTGACCATCACAATCAGAAACAAGTTCAAGACAGTCTTGGGTGATAAGAGCAGAAAAGGCTGAATATATGAGAGTTCATGCTGTTTGTAGAATTGTTATTCTGTTAAAATGTAAATCCTTGGGGTACACATTTTCATCACAAATGAGGGACGTTAATTTGCTGTGTTTGCAGTATCAGCGGATTATTCTTTCTCCTGATGCTCTGGTCATTTAATAGACCAAGTATTTTTGGTCATCATTAAGCCTGGCACTTCTGAGAAAATGCCTTCTGATAATTCCAAGTTATTAAAAGAATGTAAATGCTGGGACTCTTAATGTCATATTCTGAGAAACTTGCGAAGCTTTATTCTGAGAAACTACCAAATCCAGTGGCATCCCTTGTTCTAACTGCAGATGATAGGACAGAGCATTCTTAAAGGGAACATTCTCAAAGAGTAACCACCATGTAATTGAGAAGGTAACAGTACATGCTCTGTGACACTTTCTTATTGTCAGTATGGAGAATATTCTTCTACCCAGGAGAGGTATTCCAGCTGGGAAGCAGGAAAAGGTTGTTCCACAGAAGACGCACAAGAAAGAGACCTGGCCTCATGGAAAGACAGATTAGGGTAACTGCTGTTTCTTGTTTGAGGTTGCTCTGGTACAAGAAATACCGTAAGTGTTGCTGTAAGTGCGTATTACTGTTGGCACTACTGCCCAGGGAAAGAGGGTGGAGCGTAATGAAAACTATATAAAACCAAAGATCTTTTTTCTCTTGAATAAAAAAAGGGAGAAAGGCAGGGAATTTAAAACAAGTGAATATCAGCAGGTCTCATTGCCCCTTTCTCTGTTTCAAATCCTCAGATCTTGGGATCCTGACATTTCTGGAGGCACAGCTAGCTTTAGAGCCAGTGGGAAGCATGTTCTTTCCCTGGGAACCCATTGTCATGCAGAAGAATTGCTCCATGAAAGATAACACCACTGTTATTTAATGCAGGTTGTAATTCTGTATTCTCAACATGGTGTTTCTTGAGCTTTTAAAGTAATAAGAGCAAATTTGATGTAAGGAATACACTGCCATGGGCAAGGAGGGCAGTTATCTGCACTGAGGCATTCTGCATCCCCCTAACTACTGTGATTCCCTGTAGGCTTCTGACACTTATAAATCAGGGGTCTTCCCCTCCCTGTCAGGTCCAGAGTAGCAAGGGGAGGTTTTGCACAATAGCCCAGTGCCCCCAGTGTGTGTCTGTGCATGCGTGCATGTGGAGAGGGTGGTTGCCTTCGCTGTCCCTTGAGAGTAGCAGTGTGTTATGACATCTGTTTTTACAAACTCAATAATGTTCAGCATGCTGAGAAGCCAGGGCGGGTTTGATGGATGAACCCACTACAACAGCATGATAACATTCTGAGAGCATGCACAAGGGATTAAGCAAGACACCAGCCCACTTCAGCGAGGTCAGGCTGTGCTCAGAATCTGAAAGGATGTAATATTAATGTCTATCTAATTGGTGAATTTGTCAATGCAGTGTTGCCATTAAACAGCCAGCCATCTGGACCCCAAGGTTTATGTGATCACAACTGATTGTCAAAACAATGGCATTTCACTGACCTTAAGAAATTTAATTAAAATGTTGTATTGCTTTCAATGCAGTAAAGGTACACAAACTGTTAGCTAAGAATGAGGTTGCTGTAAGGGCTGCCTCTTCTGTTTTCCAAGTCTACCGTGTAAAATCATTTTTGAATATATACATACTAAAATGACATGTGCACAACACTGACCCCTAAAGAAAGTCACATTTCCTTTCTGTGTGTTCTAATGATTCAGCAACAACCAGAAGAGATTTTTCTAGAAAACAGTACTCTGCAATTCCATTCATCTCATTTTGACTCAACAGCTTACTTAGTACATTCATGGTTCAATTTACAGCTCAGAAGCTGTTGTAATAGTCCTCTATTTTGGAAGTAAATATTACTAAGGGTAAAAGTAATTCTGAATACTAATACCAATTTGATTTATCCACAATTATTAGTGAGAACCCTGCTTAGACAGAGTGGCACAGTCTTAGACACCTCCACCCACAAGATGAGCTGGTAGTAGTGTGGTAGTAGTATTTCTGCTTATGCTTTTGGCCTCCAGCACAACCATTACGAAAAGACTGCTAAAGACCTGCCACATTTTCAGCCCCTGAACTCAGAGCCATCTGTATGAGAAGATACTCCTGGTAGGGTAGGAAGAAATAGGAAATACTGCAACGGTGCCTCCTCTTATGGGTGCAAAAGGAGGGCTCTACCAGCAACACATATGTGCACAACTGAAACCAATGGCATTTTCTTGCCAGCCCTGCAGATATGTGTCTTGGGCTTCTCAGCTTCATGCCATGCTCTGTCCAGGTGTTTACTTTGCTGTTATTTAAACCAGCATTTTAGAGATCATGGTAAAAGCTAAAGAAAAAGAGGTCTCGTTTTTCACTTGCAGGTCTCTATGGACATAGAAATGTGGTACATAAGGGATTTCCTAGTTCACTGAGGTTCCCTCTCCATATTGTATATCTCTTTTCATAAATCCGTTGAACACTATCTCAAAATAAGTTAGTATTTTTCCTATCCAGATTGAGAGGTTGTTTGAGAGCTTCAGTGTTCTCTTGGTTATGAACCTTCCTCTAATTTCCATCTTAAATTTATTCGTGGCCAGCTCACACCCATTTGTTCTTGTGCCAACATTGCCTTTTAGTTTAAACAGGTCTTCCCTGGTGTTTGCCCTCCCCATGAATTTAGAGAAAGCAATCACATTCTCTCTCAGATTTTATTTTGCTAGAATGAAACTTGTTTTTTCAAATCTCTCATAAAATACACTCGTTCTTCCCCTGGACACATTTTCAAGACTGCTCCTTTTACACTGTGAGTTCCCCTTTCTTGAATGGGGTAAGCAGGGGTGCAAGCAGTATGCTAGACAATACCTAGCAGATGCCCTAAAGAATGACAATGATACTGACTTTCTTTGCTAGAAATCTTTCATGTTAGGTGATGCTTTCCTTTCTCATAGCAGCTTCACACAGCCATTTCCTCATTGTGGTGAAACACAAACACATCCTCTGTGGTCCAGTTTGTTTCTATAGAGGAGCCTGCAGCTCTTAACAGATCTCCAGTGCTTCATCTTGCTTTTTATACTGTTGTATTTTCTTTATTCCAGTCTTCCAATCCACTTAGACCTTTTCATATGACATACTGCTTTTCCTTTTTTTTTGCTAGTTATTTTCAAGCATGGCACCTGCAAATTGCATGACTGCATTCCCCTGGTTTTGTGAAAGACAGTAATGGATAGAAGAGGAGCTCCTGTAGCTCTATTACATCATATCTACATGTTATCTGTTGTCTCTTCCCCTTGAGACCTCTTCTTAGACAACTAAAGTCTTTACTAATAATTTTTCACATAATATCACATCAGCTGTTTTACTGAATTTCAGATAAATAAGATACCCTCTTTCCTATGTCTGGAAAGTCAGTGTTTTAGTAAATTTTTTATTAATGTACAATTACAATTTATCTTTGTTAGCTTTTTTATTTGGTTTTTTGTTTTTTTTTTTTCTCAATTTCTTCCATAATTATCTATTTTAATATGTATTTAAAAGCCAGGTGAAGCACTGGAGATTTATAACGTTGAAGTCAGAGTAGCAGACTATTAGTGTCCCAGATCTTTTTTGTTTGTTTGGTTTGGTTTGTTTGGAGGAGTATTTTCGATAAAAATGATGCAGTCAGCTCTGTAGCCATGTGGTGATGCTTCAAACTTGATAAATTTTAAAAAAATATTGCACTATCTGGAATTCAGTTCCTTCACATTGGTCTCCAATCTTTCAGAAGGCTTATAAGTTATTTCTCTTGAAGTTACTGCATACAGTGAGTGCATACCAATGGGAAATGTTCAGCTTATACAAGAAGAAATACATTGCATTAATTCATCATGTTCTATTGTGCCAAGATGAGGTTAAACTATAAACAAGAATTTTCTAAAGTAACTCAGCTGTAGATCGTATCAAGATTTAATACAGTAGCACTTCAGGACATGGAGGTGATACAGGATTTTATAAAATGTGTTATAAACATGACCTGCTCTAATGTGTTGCTTTTGTCCTGGCATATAAGAGAGAGAGAGAAATGCTTTCATATATTATTTGGCATAGTCTGCATGTCACGATTATTGTTCCATCACTTGTGAATAAAGCACCAACTTCAGCTTCTCGTGACATATTTGTTTAATTGAGAGCTCACATTTTAGAAGTAGAAGCCACTGTAAAATGAAACTCCCATCCTACAGCTGCTATCCTACCAGCACAATCTCAGTACTTGAACCTACTGCATGTACAAGAATGTATCTTTCTTCAGACTGCACTGTAGGAAGTTGCTAAGCATATGTACCTCGTATGATGTCACTAGATCCTCTGCTAACTGCAAAGGACAGGCATTGTTTCAGTCCAGTAGATCAGTCCTGAACATTTGTATTGAGTCATCAGCAGAGTGTGACAGAGCGATTTGAAATCAGACACTGATTAAAATGCCCGGTAACACACTGAGAATATTGTTAGTTAGTTAGTTAGTTAGAACAAAATTTTTTCTTCTGTGAATCATTCTGCAAAACTGACTGTCCTGAAGGTTAGTTGTAATGCATTTGTTTTATCCCAGTCCACCAAAAATGAACTCCAGACACATTTCTCATCTGTGAATTAATTATCCTGTGGAGATCAGTCAGTGAGTGCTAGAACATGCTATTTAACCACCTTTGGGGAATCAGATCCTTTTTCAAATTCACATCCGCTCTTTATTAACATGGAGTTTGGGGGTGGCGGTTTGTAATAAAGGTCAGAGCTGCTCATTAGAAACCGAAATGAAAAGTTGTAACAAGTTGATTCTTCTAGGATTACAGCTTATGAAAGTGAAAAAATATAAACATGAAGCTACATGGTAGTGGAAAGGAGAGCAATTGTACAGTGTTAAAACTTTATGTTACTCTCAAGTGAATATTCGCAGAATCATAGAATGGTTAGGGTTGGAAAAGACCTTAAAGATCATCCAGTTCCAACCCCCCTGCCATGGGCACTTTCCACTAAACCAGCTTGCTCAAAGCCGCATTCAACCTGGCCTTAAACACTTCCAGAGGTGGGGCAGCCACTTCTCTGGGCAACCTGTTCTAGTGCCTTACCACTCCTCACAGTAAGGAATTTCTTCTTTATACCAAACCTAAATCTCCCCTGTTTAAGTTTGAAGCCATTACCCCTTGTCCTATCACTACAGTCTCTGATGATTAGTCCCTCTCCAGCATCCTTGAAGGCTCCCTTCAGATACTGGAAGGCTGCTATGTCTTCCAGTAATACCAAATTACTACATACTACAGGTAGGATCAGTTCCATGTGCTGGTTTGGTTTGGGGTTTTTTTTTCCCTAAGAAAGAGGATTCAGACTAGTCAGTGTAAGTAGATGAGTAGATGTACTTTCTGGTCTCAGTGCCAGAAGCAAGAAACCATTTGCTCTGAAACTTGAGTGCAGGGCAAGAACAAGGTTGTAAAGTGTTGACGGTAGGCTAAGTCACATGAACTCTGAATTTCTCAGCCTCTGGGTTGTTGTAGCCCTGAAAGAAAGACAGATGACAGCTGTCAGTGTCTTTAGCATTCACAGAAATAAATATTCTTCTGTATTAAGTCAGTAGTCCATGAGGATCCAGGCCAAGCTGCTCTGCTTGCTGACTGTTGATCTAGTTATGAGTGTCAGGTCTCTAATAAGGGCTTGACATGCACTACGAAGCCTGGGTGGCTGGCACAAGGGAGGTCAGATGCTGCTCAGAAAAACCTACTGTAGTTTTTGACATTAGGTCTAATCTTTTGCTGGTAAATATGAATGTTGCTACTTAAACCAGTTTATCTGTTGTGAAGAGCACATTTTGAAGCAGGAGCCTTGCTGGAGCACCATGTGAGCGCTGCCGGGGAGTAGCCAACACTATGTTATCTTCCTGTCCCATCTCTATTAGAAGCACAAATATTTTCAGTAAAACATTTAAATGTTGAAATATTACAGACTTGGAAGATGGACACGCAGAAAAGCAAGGGCTTTTTGACAGGCCAAATCCCTTGAACCCCTACTTATGTGAATAGGTCCTACCTGGAGCACTGACAGGGGTAACTGCAGCAGAATTATAACCCGAGGATGATAGCCACATATGTGTGAACTGTGAGAAAGAGTCCATTTTACAGAGCTGATTCTAGTGCTGTATATCAGCCCTTCACTGTCTACCCTCTCTAATTTGTATCAGCATTTGACAGCTTGTTGACAGCTCATTAGGAAAAAAAGCCCCACATGTGACCAAAGCACTCAGTGCGAGCAGAGAGATCTGCTCTCTAATTGTGAAATATATTGAAATCTGAACCAGACATGGAACTGCAGGTCAGAAATCAGCCCAATTAGGAGGTTTATTAAAATATTTAAAAATGTATTTAAATTATTAACTCGTATAAAACATAACAGCAGTAGCTGCTCTTGTGAGAGCCTAAGTTGTCAGAAGTGGCAAATCAGAGGAAACAGGACATGCTTTTGGATTTACTTTTTCCTGAAAGAAGATACGATGCAATATCAATGGGTTTAAACCATGTCAGCTCTGTCATTGAACAGGAGCCATTTGGGGGCAGGTGTTTCCGGTCTCATTCTAGATTGTTTTCAGTACTGAATGTGAATGAAGAGATTTATGGCACATTTGCAACAGCAAAGGCAAAGCTGTGGTAAGCACTGTAAAATTCAACCACATTTGGCTCTCTGGATTTTATTTCTTTTTTACATTGATTAAATTTAAATTAACATTTTGGTTTTGCATTTCTGGGTTAAGACTGGCAATTCTGTTCATTAATTTTGGTTCTCAACAAGAATTCTTGAATTAAGGGTGCCATAGGTCTTCATAATATAATGCAGAAACTACAAATCAAAGGTGTAGATTTGAAACTTCTATGAGGAATTGCTGCATTCTTTTTTTTTTTTGCATGTTTTCTCTGAATTTCTTTGCAATATCTGATAACTTGGAAACCAGGCACCTCTTTGTGCAAAGAAAACTTCTCTTTTTTGTTGCTTTACATTATTTTTGAACTCTTGACACACTTATTGAAACATCAAAGCAAACAGACTAGGAGTGATTCAATACATACATGCAAATACAGGCACCTAGCTTAAACCCATTAGGAAATATTTGTAACTTCTGTTGTGCAAAGATGAGCTGACTGAATGCTTTATGGACCCTTCCAGATGAGGTGTTTATGTTGTGGAAATGTCAATCACGGAAGTAAGCTGCAGGGAGTCTTTTCCAGCCCTGCACGCAACAAAAAGAGAAATGCTTGCACCAGAATGAACTAAATTATAATCTGTGCAGACCATGGGGTAAATGCAAGTATCTATTTCCCATGCAAGCTTTCCTTGGAGTCCCAGTAATGGGCTGACCATTTATTTTTTAAAGTCTGACTTTTAATTACTAATTCAAATACTTGGTGGAAGGAAAGAGGCTCCAGAATTTTCTGTTTGAATAAACTCAGAAGGAAAAGATCTCTGAGTGTAACAGCTAATGCTCCATCTGAGGACACCAAGCAAGGCTTTTGGGGTGATAAAGTTCAGAAAGCACATTTTACAGAGCAAGCTGTGTAGAACAAAATGAAAATAAAAGAACGGCTTTCACTATTAAGTTATTGAGAGTCATATCCTGAATAAGGTCATTCAGAACCCATATGTCTATTTAAATAAGATACCATCAGGAAAACCTCCTCTTAATAAAGTATACCTTTAACAAAAACAACTAATAGCTCTGTGCACATGCTATTAGTTTAGTGAACCTAAAATACTGAGCTTGAAATTTATATTAATGTCTTCTGCACCTCATTCCTTTAACCTTTTGACTACCACTTTAGCATTATTTTCTTTTTGCTTATAGAATGACTGCAAATATTCACAGTTTGAGTTCTACAGCTAAACATGCTATAAAAGCATAGTTTTGTTGCTTCCTGGGGAATTAATTTGTATGATGCACTTATCATAGAACATATGTTTTAAAATAAATCCTGCAGCAATTGCATATATGTGACAGCCCATGCATTTGGCAGGATGGAGAAATTTCGCGCTTTATTGCTGGCACTTCAGGTTCAACTTTTTGCTCTGTAGATCCGTACCTGCCAGTCTGCCTGCAATGACATGTGGTGTGTTGTTTCCCAGCAACACACACTCAGGTTCTTCAAGTGTCTGGTGCTCTGAATTTGCTGGATCACTTGGGGGGGAAACAACCCCGACAAATACAAATAAAAATAAAAGTTAAAAAAAAACCCCAATCAACCAACCAAACAAAACAAACCCTCAGTGCCCTTGTTGCTGAAAGGGAAACACTCATTACATTTCACTGCCATAGAAGTGTTTTTTCTTTGGGGCCCTTTGGAAACATACCAAAGCCAACAATTTAGAGATGACTCTCAGATTCCTGCCATCAAAACATGTTTTTGGAGTCTCTTGGTAAGATTTGCAGGTATCACCTCATTCTTATTTCAGGACTGCCTGAGCTTTTACTAGTCCTCCATAATCCTTTTGCTTCCGTTGCTTTCCTTAAGATACCAGCTGCCTCCATTTCTTTACATTTTGAGCCCTGACGCGTTGTCTGTAAGATGATGTTCAAGTGCCTCTATCGTTAGCAGTGTGCAAATGCCAATCTGTAAAGGTATCTATGTCACACCTGCAGACGATATCTTGTCATTGTAACCATAGAGGAGGTCACATCAAAGAAAGTGATAAATTGCAAATTTATTTTTTTTTTTAATCTGGTAAAAGACAGTTTTCTGCTCCTTAAGAAGGGAATAATGCGATGTGCCCTCTTGCCCTCAGGGATTCTTAGTTGTAAGCTGGTTGTTGTCATTACCAGCCAGCCTATTAGGCAGACCTCTTCATTGCTTAATTTCATCAGTTGTAATAACTACCTTATTGTTGCTACCTAATTATTTTTTGTCACTATGACGATCTTAGTTTTATATAAAATTCTTAATTTAATGGCACCCTTCAGATGTACTAAAATCATACTTTTATCCAGATAGGTCCTGTAGGTATTAGACATCTTCAGGAAGTTAAGTTAATCTCCTGAGTTGAGCACTTTTGAAAGTGTGTTAAATGCTGTTCGCTCCATTTTTTCGATTCCCATCTTTACAACTGTGTTTCTGCTGTTTAACTAGTTTCTGTCTAGTTTACTATGAAAATAGTAAAATAGTCTTTTCCTGCTATGTTGAATCTCAGCTCGCACAAGTTTGTTATAGCATTTCTCATGCACATTCAGGCCCCAAATCAACAAGAAACATTTGAACAGTTTGCTCTCCTGTAATCATATATAAGAAGCACTGATATGTAGTGAAATTTTAGGATTTTCAGAAGTCACCCAAAGATGTGGTAATTTTTCTGCTTGGCACCATAACATGATGGCCCACTTAGGCTGTGACCAGCACTCATGAGATAATTGCTCCTTTATTTGTTTTTTCACATTCACAGAATTTTATGAAGGAATTTATACATTTGTCCTTAGAGACAATTTCACAATAATGCAAAATACAGATGTTTGTATTGTCAGGCAATATCATGTTTATATGTCCATGTATTGTCTTAATGAGGAATAGATTTAAGAAAGACCTAACTCATCATGCTGAATACCACATGTGATATCCCCAGCTGTACTAAAGTAGAGGCCCGAAATCTTCCCTGCAAAAAAAACCACCACTCTAAGCTTGAGCTAAAAGTCAAATTCCCAAGAACCCTGTCTACATATTCCCAACACAAAGCAGAGCTGCAGGGAAGGTGCTTGAATTTACATGTGTTTCATAGCATCCTCAAAACACCCCTCCTTCCAGTCAGACTATTGAATCTGTGTTGAGCTTTCTCCCTTTGAAGCCCTGTGCTCCCACAACTTTTGGGGATCATTGGTTTTCCTGTGTTCAATAGTTTTTAGCTAAATTATTGGTTGGTTTGTTTTGGTTCGGGTTTATTTTTTCTTTTTTTTTTTTTCTTTTTCTTTCTCTTTTTCGTTTTTTTTTTCCATTTTCTTTTTTTTTTTTTAGTCAGTAATGTTACATTAAAGAGCTCCATTTGGATTTTACCATTTTACCTAGGAGAAAAAAAAAATGAAAGAAATGGGCTCTCCTGAGACTTTAACAAACGTGTTGGAGCAGGAAGCGGAGGAGGAGCCATTTGAAACCAGCATCTTCTCTTTGAAATGCTCATGCCCAGGAACCACATTCCAGACCATTTTAGTGACAGCGGGGGCGCTTTCACATTTCAGTGTGCTGAACAGTTCAATCAAAAACAGTTTTGAGATTTTAATTGAAACTGAAAATAGAAAGGAGCCCAACTGCCCTCTGTTGATCACAGCAACAGGAAGGATAAAAGAGAAAAATTGATGCTATGAAACAAAAACAAGTGCTGCAGGGATTTTCACTGAGCATCTTGCTGTTGCTGCTGCTAAGTAATTTTTACAGTGATCCGTTTATATAGTCTAAAGTGGAGTTTTAAACTGAAATTTCACAGTATTTCTTGGTGTCCCCGCCTTTCATATTGCGAGTGCGTAGGGTTTTATTCAGTAAGTAATATCTGGAGGTGAGCTTCTCCATGTCACCAGGATACACAGAATATTGGTGGGACTGGAAGGGTTGAAAAATTCAAGTATCATAGCTAAAGCCCATGGAGTCATAAAGGGATATAACACTACCAAGCTTCAGGAGCCAAGGGGAAGGCAAATGCTGTTTTATGAATGCTGCCAGGCTTTGAGCTTGTAAAGGACATTCTCATCTCATTACTCATTAGAAGTTTCAGCTTCTTTTTTCAGAGTAGTCTTGAAACTGCTGTTAACAATCCTCAAAATTAAAAGCTACTTGACCAGATTTCACTTCTGGAAAAGGATGTTATGGCCACAAACTGGTGACCCTCCACAGGCACACACTTTTAAGCAAAAAAATTTGATTACCCACCCCTGAAATCTTTAACATATCTCTGTGCTGAACATGGTATTTTCAGCTCCTGGAAACATGTTACTAGGAAATGACAGTAATAAATGGTTCAAAAGAAAGAGTCTTGATTCTAACAGATTTGCTAATCAAATGTTGCAATTAAGAACATATTAAGGCTAATACAAAATGTGTTTGAATATCATATATCACAGATAAGACAATTGTATACCAAAATGAGTGTTGATTGACAACAGCAGGTTATATATTTAGTATGAATGTAAGCACATTGCCTAACAGAAATAAGCACCTTATTTGAGACGAATGCTAATTTTAAAACCACACAGTCATCTCAATGCTCTCATCCCATCTGTTGCCAACAACAAAATATAAATTATGAATGGCATTTTTTTTCCCTTTTATTCACTGCTTTGCAAACCCACCAGAAGTTTCATTGAAGACTTTTGTGTCCTTGGTAAGCAAAGAAAGATCCCTTTGTACAACAAATTATTTCACTTGGTTTTCTTCCAAACCAAACAAAAGCAAAGCAAACTAAGGGCAAATCCCCTTCCATTCTTATTAAAAAAAAATAAAAATCCCCCTGTTGTCACATAGCACTTTTAAATATAATGTTTCTCTTCACTCTGTAGAGTAGAGGAGATAATGTATCATACTTCCATTATTAAAGGCCACAATTCAAAGTAGTCTGAGCTCCACAGCTAGGGGGGACAGAGACCAGTTTTGACTTCCTTAGATTTCCTTGTGTTCATAAGGAATAGTGCCTGGAGCCCCATACCCATCCCCACAGAGACATGACAGCAGCAGCTTAGCTAAGCCATGCTCAAGCAGAAGAGAGGGCATTTGACTGAAGGCAGAACAGGCTGCCTGAATTGCTGTTTCCTCTCCTCTGAGAGGAATAAAAAAGCAAAAGCTTGACAGAATTTGACATTCATCAAACAGAGGCTGGTCATTCAACATTTCTTTCATGACATCATGGAGAATGATGTAGTACTATCAAAGATACCACATAGCTCTTTTGAGACACAGACCAGTATTACAGCTAGCTAAAAACTGGTGCAGTGATCTCCTGCACTCCCATTAGAGGCAACTGCTTTAGATCCGTTTAAAGAGATGTAAGCTGAGCTGTCTGAGCTGAGCTCAGGTAAGTCTTTCTGCCCAGCTCCCAAACACTGAGAGCTAGACCCAGATGAGAGACTGGCTGTTTTCACAGCATAAATGTTGGACACAGTTGAAACTTTTGGGTTTGGTTTGGTTGTTTTTTGGTTTTCAGGGTTTTTTAAGTGTGTTTCCAAACTGTTTAGCTGGGAAAAAAAGTTAAATATTTTTAGGCTGGATCTCAACCAACATAGAACACTGAACAACCTAACTGGTAAGCTGAAATCCTCTTGATTTACTCATATGCATTAGGGTGCATACAAATTGCTTTGTTTTGGGTGTTAGCCTATTACTGAAAATGAATGTAACCTGGTAGC
>JANHGB010041794.1:23106-51170 GCA_026283785.1 Coracopsis vasa
AGCAAAGGCCAACCAGACCTTTATGTGACCACTAAGCACGGCTACCAGGTTACATTCATTTTCAGTAATAGGCTAACACCCAAAACAAAGCAATTTGTATGCACCCTAATGCATATGGGTAAATCAAGAGGATTTCAGCTTACCAGTTAGGTTGTTCAGTGTTCTATGTTGGTTGCCACACAGTGAAAAATATTAACCTTTTTTACTTCTGACAGCTCTACCAGTTTAGCCTGTTGCCTCTACTAGAGGAGCAGCAAGAAACTTTCACATTCCATAATTTTAAATTACTGTGGCTTTTCTCTCTCTTTGATTATTTTCACTGTGTGGGATCAGTCTCTGACTGTGCCTTCTGTGCTGATGTGAGGTGTGCTGAAACAGTTTTCTGTTCCTTTCATCAGATCTGTTTGAGAAGAATGACAGCTGTAAACTGGCAACCAAATTTCATGGCAATTGAAAAACGTGTCATTCAGTATGTTAATCCAATACCACAAGTTTTTCTAGTCATTTATATTTGTTGTTTAATTAACATATGCATAGTCTAATTGAAGAGAGATGAATATTTGTCTATCCAACTCTGCCTGCTGCCTGCCTGCTTTATCACTTATCTCAGAAAAGAAGCAAAGATTCATTCCATGCAGGAGTCTTACTTGATAAGTTTTCTGACTCAGGGCCAAAAACGGAGGTGAAAACTTTACTGGATGACCCCTGGGTTAACAGGGAAGCTTCCAAACCCTGATCCACCAGGAACACAGAGCCCAGGCCAAATACCTTTAGAATAAACAGAGGCTTTCCAGCACTTCCAGCTCACTGACAATCGAGCCTGTGAATTGCAAGATGTTCTGAAGGGGAATAGATACAAAGTAAGGCAAGGCAGTATAAATTCAATTAGCTCATTTTAATATTCACTGAAAACATAAAATTTTAGTAATGTACTTCAAAATTTGAAACCAAAGGAAAGAACTGAACTCTTTCTGTGTGTTTTCTCTTATTAAGTGATTCCGCCAAGAATATTTCTGATTGTTTCAACGTCTTTATGCTTTATGAAGACAAAAAGCTGACACTAATTATTTGGTGAAATATGCTGTGGTTTTAATGGTTTTATTTTACATGTGTAGATTGTCTTAATGCCATGAAATGTCACTTATGGTGAATTTCTGAGACCAGGCAGCAATAGAAATAACAGGATGAAGGACATGTTCCAGTAAGCTCAATACCTACGCTCTCCAGAGTATGTATATGCAAGACACACAGTTCAGCCTAAACCAGAAAAAAAATTTCAGAGTCTGATTTTGAATATATAACTACATAACAGTCAACATTTCAATTTCTAACTCTTATCATGTTAAACTGAGTGATTATTTTTTTTTCCAAATAAAATGGATCAGAAGCAGTACTTTCATAGAATACATTTTCAATATTCTGTATTGAATTTGTCCAAGGCAAAATTTAAATACCATTTTTAAAATCACAGGGATGTCTTATCATGTTTAAATCTTTATTTCTCTTTGACAGATGCTGATGGTAAAGCTGAGGAACAAAAGGCCAAGATACTCTTTTAATTCACACTGAAGATAGCAAAGGAATCTCGTTTTAGCTGTGGCAGTTTCTGATACAATGATTCATGAGAGACACCAGATCAGAGCAATTTAATTTGGGAGAGCATTACGCAGAAACGCTATTGTTAGGGGCATTTTTTTTCATTTCTTTCTTTTCTTTCTTATTCTCTGTGCATATAAGCTACGTATCACATCTATCTGTGGAATATATGTTTTCTTTTCCACGTTACCCCCTCATCCCAAATGGTTATTACGTTGCTTCGTGTTTCTGAAAGTGTTAGTCATGTGAAAAGGCACTAAAATAATTTTGCTTTTCCTGTCAAAGGAAATGAAAGCAAAAAAAAGACAATTACTTTTCCAAGTTGTAAAATAATATTGTTATTGACATGAAGTAAGCTAAAGCAATAACTCCAGAAGATGTGCTAATAAATAATGTAGAAGTTTATATATATTTGGCTTCTCCTCTCTTTACACCACTTCAGACCTGGAGTAACTTCATTGTAGTCAGCACAGCTACAAATAAGAGAAGAATCTGAGCCTCTATATGCCTATAAATTATTATTGCTGAGAAGCAAAATTTTAATTTTTTACATACATGTCTGCACTGATCATTGTAAATGAATAATGGTGATATGTCAGAAAATGAGTAAAAAGTGAGTAAAGCTTTCTCTTAGAGTAAGGATTGGACATTTTCTGTGCCAGTCTGAACTGTGATGCAGCCAGATCCCCTGCTGTCCTGGACTATGTTGTAGCCAGAGAAGTTTTAGCAGGCATGCCAGCCAAGGTTTCTCACTCATTTAGGACATCTGTACAGCCTGGAAAAGCATCCGAATATTCTTTCCTCCAATCCTTTCTCAAGCTAGGAAGTTTATGACACAAGCATAGTTAAAGCTAGTACTATTACCAGCATTAGATTCAGATCTTTTTGATTCCCTAGCCTGATAAAAATCATCCAGAGATACATTGCCTAGAGAACTTCTGGGTTCATGTTCAGAGTCAGGTTTAGACTTCCACTTCTGAATTCATAATAATAAAACACCTGAATTGTTCCACTATGACCTTCAAGAGGAGCAAGTATCTGACTCCTCAGATCGTGCCAGTTTTGAACGTTTTTCTCTGGCCCCTCAGGAGAAATGGACCTGCTCCAAGCCTCCTAGCAGGTAGACCCGAGTCCTGCCAACTCTTCTTGCTATCTGGAGGGAAGCGATGCAAGTCCATCACTCCAGGATGAGTCAGAGATTGGTGGCTGCTGGAGAAAACAAGAATGCTAAGGCTGACGGCTGGCAATCCTAAGCAAAGAAGAAGACATGCTAAACTTGAAAGAAGCCTTGGCATGGGTACCAAAGTACCACCAGGTATTGTACCTGCCCCAGACAGACAGTGAATCTGCATTCACCTGATGAAATGGCCAACTGTAAATCTAGGTGCTCTTATGTGGAGACAATCTTTGTCTTCAGGTGAATCTGAGGGTTTGTATTGAACTTCAGATAATGAAAAACAGTAAATAAGAAACACTGTATGAATCATAGTGGAAATGAGCTTCCTTTCCTTCAGAACAAACAGATTTGTGATCTGAGGGTTAAAGCAATGAATACAGTAATATTACCTAATTTTAGTACTGTACTTCTTCAGATTTGTTTACGTGATGAAGGTAATTTCTATTAAGGTAAAGTATGAACTGAAAATACAGCTGCTGTTGCTGAATCTACCTTAAGAATATCTATGCATGGGCTCATGAATACCTGGATAACTCAAGAGGTACAAGTGAGAATAAAGGGAAATCAAATGGAAGGAAAATTACTTTTTGTTTACTTGCTTTTCAAGTAATTTTGATTCTAAAAAAATGAAACATAATGTAATCACCTGAAAGTCAATATCTGATTAACTTTCTTGCTAGTAGATTAACTTTCTTGCTAGAGCATGGCAAAGAATATACTTAGCAGCCCATTATAAAATAGAAAGATTTCAGGATATTTAAACACTTAAATTTGCCAATTGTTCTAAGAGACCTAATATATTGCCTGATATTATTTGAAATGTACTTATAACCAGTGCATACTTACTCATTGAACTAACATATTTTTGCAAGGAGACAATTTTACTAGGCTTCATGAGTTATGTAAACTTGAGTTTGAACATGAACATGAACTTGGGCTTACTCTAGGATTTCATAGGTGCTCCAGATTTACACACATTTACATGCATTTGTTCTGATGCTGCACTGATTACAGATTATGAGGAACCCAGGAATGAGTGCAGACCCTTGGGAAGCTGCAGCAGTACATGGTTTCCCCTGTTGCTTAGATCAACAAATTCTGTTTTCATCTTACCTCTGCTGCAGGCTACTTTTAAGACCTGTATTTGGGGACTTGCTTTCTTCAACACTTTCTTCCTGTTTACACACACACACTCACCCTCTGTGCCCCTTCAACAACACTGAACAATTTTTGTGGTGACTGCTATAAGAGGAAATGTGCTCTGGTGGCCAGAATGTTCAAATCCTCACTGATCTACTTCTGTATAATAAGTAATTTTCCAAAAGTTCCAGGCAGCTGATTTGTTCTGCACATATCAAATTGGCCTATCCAGAGCTGGTTTTAGTACTACGAATGAGAATAAGATAAAAATCTCCAAAGTACACAATGAGCATTTCATCAGATTAGCACTTCCAAATCTGCACAACTTGTGTGCGACTCCACTTCTTGAATCCAATTAGGTGAATAAATACCAGGGAGGGGGAAGGGATGAGAGCATTGGTTTTAACATGAAACAGAAAACAGAAGAGGCACTGAGGGATGCAATGCAGCATGTCCTCCCCTCATATCTTGCTGTATCTGAACTTGCAAAAATCAATGTGGAAAAATATGTTTGTTGTGCATATAAATTTCACATTATCAATGTAAATTTAGACAAAATATGTAACTAGATTTTGGAGGCTTCCTAAGGGCAAGATTGGAGAATCACTATCTATCTCTTAATATGGCACAAATGCTTTCATACCAGAGTCAGGGGTTTATGTGCCTGCTCAGGATCCAGCATTATGATATCACTTACTAGATAATAAGGAAAAGCTGGTTTTAGAATTTGGATCAGCTTTTGAATCATACCATAAGCTATGTTTCGAGCAGATCTAAGTCAGTCAGCCAGACTGCTTTTTACACAGAAATCTCATATGTCATAGACCATTTGGCATACCTACCTGTGGAGAAATACAGGGTTTTACAGAGCTACAGGTAGGACTGTAATACAGCTGCAGGGTGAATAGTAGTGCCCAAATAGAGATGTAAAACAGGTGAGATCCTGTGGTATGCTCATATAGCTTTCCAGACATGTTTCCCCTGGCACATGCTTGGAGAGATCAAAAAATAACCCTAGCACATGCTGTGACTGCTCTTGTGATATTGCAGCTCACACTATTTAGTGTTTTCTTAAAGCCCAGACTCCTTGAATTATTTGATTATATGAAAACTTCATCTTGTATCTCAGAAGAAAACAAACAAACAAACAAAAACAAAAACCAAAACCAAACCAATTTACAGTCCTGGAAACCAGAAAATGATGGGAGAGGTAGTGGCAGTGGTAGAGGTAAAACTTTAAACTAAGAAATAAGAGACAAGTTCAAGCCAATTTCTGACTCATGTAAATCTTATTGCTTTTGCTGGCTTGAATCATGATTTCAGAAAACTAGGAGCCGATGACGCTGGGAGTTTGTATTTTTCTGTCATTTTTAAAAGTGATCTCAAGCTGTGGGGTCTGAAAGCACATGACGTCTACACATGCTGTCACCAAGCCGGTGGAAAAGCACTGTGAACTTCTCTGAGCCTTGGCCAGGGCTGCTGCCCTCCCTACTGGGGATAGTCCCTGCATGGCATCCAGGGGAACACGGGACTCTGCGGGGGCATGGGCTGGCACCAAGCAGGCATTGCATGGTCTGACAGGGTAAAAAAGAGAGAATTCAGGGGTTCGGTGATGCTTGTTCCTCCCTAACCATTATCACTGCTCCTTTTTCATGTGCACAACAGACTTTTGTGCGTGTCTTATGGTTTTGCTTCTGTTTGATTTCTCAAAGGCTGAGATAGAAAACACTTGCCTTTCAGAGAAAGCGAAGAAAACCCCTTTTGTGGGTTTTGGCAGCCCCTTGCCTTTTAGGGCTACCCACTCAGGCTCAGAGACACCCCAGGCAAGTGACTTCAGAGATAAGCAAACTCCACAGAAACACACAGACAGAAATATCCTTCCAACTAATTTAAGCAGTAGGTCCTTGCTCACACCTGACCCTGCGCAGCAGCCTAGCAGCCCAGCACTCTGTGCCCACAGCCAACTGTGCCTATTAATCCTGGGTAAAGCCAGATAACCTCATTAACTCTCCTTCGGTGTTTTCCTCAGGCAGAGTTCATTATCCTGGTTTTCATCACTTAAAGAAACAGGCTGCTGCAAGGCAGCTTGACGAGTGTGTGATGAGCACCAGGTGAGGCGAGACAGTGAATTTGCTGCCAAAGGAGCGGCTTTTCCTTCCCGTCTCGTTCTAGCTTAACATGTGAAATTCGCTCCCATCACATTAATGACCAGTGGATTTGTTAGTAACCTTTTCCTGGTGGTTAACAGAAATCCTTTCCAGTGTACGGTTCTCCCTCTGTAATTCACAATATTCCTCTCAAGCTTCCTCTCAGCCACAGGCACACACTGCCACCACCAGATCACATGAACCCTTAGAACAAATTGGGGAGTTTTAATGCAGGACAAAACTGTCAGGCTCACCTGTTTTTCAATAAAATGACAGTTTCTAGTGTACTGCATTGTGATATTATCAAACCCTTAACTAGAGCTGATTGGTATTTTTCTGTCAAACAATTTTTTGAGCAAAAGTACAGATATTTATAGAAAATTCTGATTTTACTGCTCCTTGGCATTCTGCTGGGAAACAGTTTAGAAGGATTTACATTTAGCTGGTTTTGCTGCTGTTCTTTTAAGAATTTGAACGTTACATTTGTTGAATTTAATTCAAACCATTTGAAATTAAGTTTTATAGTATACTGAACTGTTTTTCTTTCCCAGAATAAAACCTTGGAAGAATTCATTACCACCTCTGTTTGTGGCCAGTCTCTATTTAGGGAGATAGCTCACCTAACACATCATAGCTTTTAATCTGCTCAGGCTATAATAGAACAACACAAAATATACAGTTCAGTCAGAAAGCCTGACCATAGTACAGAAAATAAGCATCAGATTTGTGAGACACGTGTGCTAATACTTTTAATCATATTTCTACTGTTATCATGAGTCAATGTGTAATTTATGGAAAAGCAAGAGGTCAACAATAAATACTCAACAATACTGAAATAATTTTTTTCATAATTCCTTAGTATTTAGATATTCCTTTAAAACAATATTTGATTCTTTTTTTCTGCACTTGGGAAATTAAAAGTATCCTGAGGTGAAATGCATTTCAAGAAATACTCTATCTCATTCAGAGATCCATATCTGGTATTATCCTAAATATTCAGGTTCTGGATATCAGAAAATTATAAATTTCTTATACTTATCATGATTAATTGCTGGCTCTGTAAGTTACAGGAAGCAGAAAGAAGAGAGTCTCTTTATGATCTAATTTCAGGTGCAATTTTTGTGCATTTTAGTTAGCTGAGTTTGGTTTCCATGAGAATCATGGCTGCAGATGTGCTAAAAATGTTCTGCTAAGATACAACATACCCTGAAACAAAAAGGATTGTTGTACTTTCCAGAATGCAATTAGCATAGATCAGTAAAGAAAGCAATAATTGCTCCAAGCTTCCTATCGTTTTCTAAGTTACTCGTGGCTGAATGTTAGATGTACGGCAGAATGGAAACTAGGAAATTCACTAAAAGAATTCTACTCTGGCTGCTAAAAGCGAAACACTTGAAACCTTTGTTGATATGGAACTGTGAAAATATGGAAAATTATACATAGCTGCCTCTAAAGCAGCAGAATTATACTACGGTGTTATCCAAAGCCATTCATATAAAGACTTGTTTATGATAGCAAATTAAATACTATAGTTTTCCAACATTTCCCCATAGCTAAAATGATATGTCTTGATAGGATAAAAGAATCTTGTATTGCCAAAAGCATACTAGAACTTCTTTCAGCTGAGAAAACAATTAAAGGCTTATTTGAAATGGGGATTTTTTCAGGCCATGCAAACAGCAAATTATTTCTCACAGTTGTTAGCTGCTGTGCAGCTGGAGAGTGAATAATCTGTCATGTCCTTGATAATTTTCAAGAAAGCAATGAAGTTGCTTTAGAAATACTCAAAAATAAGTTACAGTGAAATTGTTTGAACTTTGAGAGCCTATTGCCATTCCCTGCTGGCAGCAATAACATTAACACAAGTAAATAGTACAATATCTACATAGAAATCTGCTTTATTAGTTAGCAAATTCATATTCTTCACAATGTAGCAATACATCATAAAAGTTATCATCTTATTTTAAAGACTGCAATAAGAAAGTTTTCAAACCTTTTCTTCATTTACTTCAGAATTACAGGGGATATTTCACTTTTTGTCAGCTTCAAACAGGTGGGAATGCTGATACACATATCCTACACAACCATACTGCCCAGGCTGTCCCAAAAGGAATCTTTGAGCATTTTTTGACTATTAACGGATCCTTTGTATATTATTGAATGCACTACCTAGATAAAAAGTTTAAAGCTGAAAATGATGAAGACAACCACTTTTCAGTGGCTGAATACTGTATTTATTTCACAATACACTAAGAGACATTTATGACAGAGTTTTAAAATAGCAACTCATTTTATACGGAGTGATGTGTATGACATAAAGCATTCACTGATGGATAAGCTACAACAAAGAATTCATGACAAATCATTTAGCTATAAATATAACTCTTATCTGTAAGCACACTTTGACAAAGCAGAACAAACGGCAATGTCAGTGTGTGGTGTGCTTTGGTTCTGATACCTAAGTTCAGCAAACAAAAATATTTTAGCCTGATGCAGCCACGTTCTGATTAAAAAAAAAAAAAAAAAAAAAAAACACGAGAAAACTTTTCAGGAATTCTTTTCTAAAGAGATGGGAATTTAAGAAAAAATCTGAATACAGGCTGCACAATATTGCACTTGGGGAATGACAGATTGAGCAGTGACTAAACAGACATAAATTTAAGAAGTTTGGTAAAGAGAATGATTTAATGCTTTGCTTTCAAGTCCTACTTTTTTCTGTCTTCTATTTTTGAAAATCAATGTCCTGTCTTGCCTCCAAAACAGCACTAAAGATAATGCTTTCTGTGTTATTACAGGGCACCTCAACAGTTTGTCAGGAATGTGTTAATTATTGGTTCTGATAAGGCTGAAACCCAAGTTAAAAACAATTCCAGTTGTACATTTCAGGAGCTCTATACGCTGAGTTAAAACCAGTATATTGAAATGTATGGAACCTGACCATAAGAACCACTTTGAACAATAAGTGTAAGTTAATTGGTTTTACTACTATATTTGAGTGATGAAATAAAAATAAAATTGAGTTTAAAATGTTGTCTTTCATGTGTTGTTCTTTCTTCACAGACAGTTTTAGGCCCAAGAAAGTGGTTGTCATAGACAGTAAACTGTTAGGGCTGAGAAAAACCCTAACTGGCTGCAATTTGCCTATATCAAAGACACATAAGCCAGGTGTCGAATGTTTCTGAATAAGGATGAGGTGAGGTAGAGCATCTTCCAGGAGCATTAGACCTGGGTCTATCCCAGCTCATCACTTTTACGCTTTCCCCTTTCCTTCCTCTGGTAGGAATGGAGTCAAATTTGCCCATTTTCTAGAGAAACCTCTCCTTACTTTTATCCTTTCATTCCTCCATTCAAAGATTTCATAAGTAGGATTTCATGGGTTATAACCTTATAACTTCCAGTGGCATGGATCATGCAATGAATCACCCAGCCTCTTATGAAGAGTCTGTTCTGATGGCCTTATGCTAGAAAGCAGAGGAATAATAGTCCTTTTCTTTTACAAATAGAGTAACTGGGAGTTTCACAAATCCGCTTAGGTAGAACTGTTAACATAATTACCTCTGACATTATCAGAGCAAGTACCATATGCAAAGTCACCATCTTTCAGATTGCCTGTGCCAAATGAGCTTGACAACATGATTCCTAACCATTAGGTCTTCCCCCCTCGCCAGAGTCAGTGGAGCTTGGGAATTCATATTTCTAATCTGCAGCTAGTAATGCTATAAACTGGCAAATGTGTTCACTCTCCTCCTCAGAAAACAGTTCATGGAGATGGTATCTAATATGCTAGGTATTAGAGTGCCCTCAGTCTCTTGTGTTTGGCAGTATCCTGAACCCATGTTACTTTCCCGCATTCTACATCCTAGTTTCTGTAGAAAGGCAAGGAGAATGTCCCCAGTTCACCCACATCCCTAGTCTGGATAGCCAGGAGCCTTCAGGAAGCACACAGTACTAATCTTCATGTACTGACACAGGGCAGTTTCTGCTTTCTACTGCTAATATTTACTACCTTAATTGCATAAAACTAGTACAAAACCTGTGCTCTGACCCTAAATATTATAATTAGTTTCAAATGCTAAGACTTTTTTTCCCACTTAGACTTTTATATTTAAGTCTCTAGCTTAATCAATGTGAGAAGAAAGCTAGGGTTTCAAAGACAAGGACTCCAGTGATAGGAAATGTCAGATTTAATGCTGTCTGTACAGCATTAATCTACAGCCTTGTGCATGTGCATTCTGATACAGTCTTTAATTATATAATCATTTGCCTCATGCAGTGCTCTAAATGAACAGTGAAGAAGAAACGAAGGACTGCAGGTAGGCTTGTTAAGCTGGTACTCTGGAGGTTTGAGGCTAAGAATCATTACGTGCTATTGTATAAACTTTGTATTAATTCATTCACCTAAAAGGCCAAGTCTAGGTGGCAGGGGACATCTTCATTTGACATTTCTTAAGTTTTATATTCTTGGACTTGGCCAAGATTATTTTTTTTGGGGGGGGGTGCGTAATATAAGTCTTTATTCTATCTATTACGGCTGTGTGCAGAAGGTCCATTGACCTGGGAGTATACAAATAAAATTTGTAGCAAAGGGTTACATTTATCTATTGTACACGATAAGACAGGCCTATAAAATTAACATTCTTCTTTTTAATTTTGTTGCCCTTTCCTTGTTTGTCTCTATGTGTCTTCCCTTACAGCTTTATCACCTGTTCTTTTTTTTCTGTATTTTAACCAGATTTTTGGCTTTGATGGCAGATGACAGAGTTTCTTTGTAGCCAGAATTACATTTGTCATTGTTGTGTGATCCCTGCTATGTCTCTTATGACCGGCGTACACTTTTTTTTAAGTAAAACTACCTGTCTTACGTCTTTTTTCCCCAGGTGAAATTTACTGCTACAACCATGGAATTGCTTGCCTGTCTCTATTTTAATCATTAGTCTGACTCCAAAGGATCATGCAGCTGATTTGGGTTTTTTCCTACGAGTCTCAGATCTTTATTTATATTTATGCTTTCTCTATTCTGCTCTCCTACAGTTAGCTAAAAGTGATCATGTAATGTAAAGTCTGGAGTTCAGACATAGGCCTTCCAAATGTATGCCAATACTTTAACTATGTCCATCACATCCAACACCACAACTAGATTTAGATTTGATTGTCTTGCCATTTACCTTCTGAAAACTTTTGGTCAAGAGCACTTTTCTGGCAGACACTGTGGCTGATGAGGCCACAGTAGTCTCAGAGCTCTAGCAATAGGTGAGCATTGATTTTATGTCTGAGGACAGAAAAGAGTTAGAGAAATGATGGAATCTGTAAAGGGTCAACTCTAATGTCCAGGTTAATTGGTATCAGAGGGATAACTTGGCAGGGGGGTAAGTGTCCCATGGCACTTTTGTCTGATCCTTACTCCAGTCTCTTCTGATGGTCCCAGGTTTCCCAGCCTTTGAAAGTGATGGGTAGGTTGTCTGCACTTAACGTGTTTCCGTTTGGTTAGTTGGCACTCACAGACCTGAACACTTTCTATGGTCTATGGGGCAAAGCAGAAAAAGAGGAAAGATGTTTCTGCATTTGAGTGCCACTGTTCCTACTGAACCTTTGATGAACTTGACTCTATTTTTACAGAATTTTATTATACACCATACTCATATTGTGGGATTACCAGTTATTTGCAGACTGGAAAGGATATACTGGGTGGTATTTAGTGTGAACTACTGCACATGATAAATGGTACAGTAAATCCTTTACAAACAGTCATTAAAATAGTTATCGTATTACCTCATCCTCCTGAGTGCCACAGCTCCAGCACTCTACAGAGCTTTCTCATGCTTGCTCTGCAAGGACAGCAACAGGGACAAGCCATCTTGCTTTTGCAATAGGTGGCAAATGTCTTAAAACTGCTTGTGTCAATGAACACAGAACATCAAACAAGCCCTGGCCTGACCATATGGGCCTATGCTCCTAAAACTCATTCCCTGACATCCTCTGATGCAGCAAGGTGTATTACATCGGTAGCTTGGTCTTTATTTTATTACACTCAAAGTATTGGTCAGGTTGGCACTGGGAAGGGAGCAATCATTTGACTCTAAATAGTGGGCTGAATATCATTCATCCTGTGCTTTTTCCACTATGAAGGCAGGAGGCATTCAGGTATGAGTAGATTCATTATATTGCAGAAGAAGCCATTTCCCTGAGGGTTTTCAGTGTCAGGCTTTAATCCCTTGTTGGCACTCTATAAGATAATAGAAGCCTCTTACATGACTGTGTGATATACTTGAAAACCACTGAGAACAGTGTATTCTCCAATCAACAGGGTTTAAGCTTCACTCTGCTTGTAAGTTATAATGGGGTCCTTGCAGATAAAAAATCCTATGCAATAAATGAGAATACTTCTCCACACATTATCCTGTTCATGATAACTATCCTGTTCATGATAACTTCCAAGCCTAAGAAATGAAATTATACTGGTCACTGAGAATAACACAAAAGAAAAAGCAGTGATGGAAAGTCTCTTTTATTCAATTCAATTTATCCAGCTTGGATTACACGTGAAAAATGTTGCTAGGTTAACATACAGAGATGGTACATCAGCTCATAGCAGTATAATCTTAATATTGGCAAAAAGTAATTCTGCATAATGACAGTGTTATTGTTTTTCTTCGTATTTTGAAGTTTTATTAATAGTTATAAAGAATATAGCAAGCTCTGAAGCACCCTTTAAGATTTACTCTGTGCAATTTTCTTTGAAAATGTCTTTTATTTTTGATGCACCACCCTTTAAGCTGATGTACGGTAAAATGCAGTGGTGAGTAACTCAACATCACAGAAAGCAGGGGATTTGAGAGGTCAATGTGAAATGAATTTTTCTTGCAGAGTGGGTGATGAGAAGCACTGAACCACCAGGTTGCTCAGTTTCCACTATGAAAGTCATGACAAAGGACATTTTTGGGCTCGATGATCATTATGGGTCCCAGCTTCACATATTTTATGTTCTATGATTTTTAAAATCTTCACAGATATTTGCTGTTACTACTTGAGCTTTGGTTGGCATTGATGGATTGGTTGGCATTGATGGATTGGTTGTCCACTACAAATTCTCCTGGAGAAACAAGGGTGTGGGGCACTCTACTCCCTATCCTGTACAGCATCATGTGCTTTTGGTTAATGGTAGGCAATAGTAAGCACAACTGTCTCACAAATCATCCTGATATACCAGGTTTTAAACTGCCCTGCACAGCTTAAAGGAGCATCTTGCTGTATTCTGGGCTTATGGACACTGCTAGAATGATCTAATTCCCAGGTTTTAAGGATAGGCCACATCAGTAGAAATGAAATCTCTTATTGTTTAATAGTAAGGTAGAAATAGACAGAAGCACATAATCTTCACCTCAGGGAGCCCTAAACCCAGAGTATGAAGTTTTTCTTTGGTAGGTATATCTGCACAACTGCTTCTTTTCTCATTGCCTTCACTAGTCCTCTGCTTTTGATCCCTCTTCTTGTCAGACTTTTCAGAAAGGATGGACTAAAAGAGACACAATTTGGAGAAAAAATGCAAATAAAATACAAAATTCCCTTAGGATAGGGTGTAAACTTGTTCCAGAAACCAAGAATAGATGAGGATCAAAAGGATCAAATGTATGCACAGAGCTGGTAGGCTTTGCTAATAGGGACTTTGCCCTCAGATGTGAATGTATGAAGGGCTGGAAAAAGATGTCGCTGGAAAAGCCCCTCTGTAAAGCTTGCTTCTGCAGTGGCTGTGAAAAACTAGCTTCAGTAAGACCAGGCAGATGAGGAGCAAGAGGTCTCAAGGCTTCCCTACAGCCTTGGGTATAGATAAGACGACATAAAGAAAGGACAGGCATCAGGGCAGCATACACCATAAACACTTCATACCCACATTTCTCTGAGGGCTCTTTGTAATGATAACTTAAATGTTCCACACTACTGTGGCAGAATGGGGCTTGGCCCATCAGAGTACCTTGCCCTGATGGTTTGGAAAGAGGTCCCAAATTATTTTGGTTAGATAACAAAAGAGGTCCATGATGCATGTCATTCAGAAAAGACTGTGGAGCAATGATCTGGAGGAGGAGGGCAATAAAAATCCAGAACAGGACGGAACTGCTTTCCCACAGGCTCCCTATAGCCACTATCAGTCCCCTTACCACCTTGGTGGCCCATCATTGGACTTGCTTTAATATATCAGTATCTTTCCTGACAGGGTACCCCGAAACGGCTACAGTACTCCAGAGGAGGTCTCATGAGTGCTGAACAGAGGGAGATAGATAATCATTTGCTTCAATGTGATAGCTATACTCCCACTAATTCATGTTGATATGTAGTTATCTTTATCACTGCAAGGACACACTCCTGATTCATATCCAGCCTGTTGAGCATTAGGTCTTTCAGACTTTCTAGCCATTCTGCCCCTGACCTGTCCTGTTTCATGAAGTTGTTCCACCCCTAATAGAAGATTTTGCCGAACTTCTAGCAGTCCATTTCTCCAACCTGTCGAAGTTGCTTTGAATAACAGCCCTTCCCTCCATCATATGCCCCAGATTTAGGGAAGCTCACAAGCTTGCTGACGGTGCATCCTGTCACACCCTCCAACTTGCTCATGAAGATGTTAAACAATACCAGCCTCTGAAAAATGCTGTTAGTAGCTGGCTGCCAGCTGGAGTTGGTACTGTTACTCACAACCATCTGAGTCTGGCAACCAACCATTTTTGCTTGCTTTTTGCAGTTCATCCATCCAGTCTATATTTCTCCAATTTGAGTATAAGAATAGCTAGTGTTGAAAGCTTTACTAAAATCAAAGACAATAACAGCTACAACACTCTCTTATCCACCAAGCCAGCCACCTCAATGTAATCAGGTTTAGACATGAATCAGGCTAGGCATGAATTTCCCAAGGTAAATCAATGTTGGCTGTTCCAAATTACCTGCTTGTTCCAAGTCTTCTTATTCATATGCCTGGATATGATTTCCAAGGGGATTTGCTCTATAGAATTCCCAGGGATGGAGATTAGGCTGAGCAGCTTGTAATTCCCAAGCTTTTCATGCTTTTCTTCCTGAAGAGATGCTCTTCCTTTTTCATCAGGAAGATTCCGATTGCTGTGACCTTTCACAAGTGACAGATTGGAGCCTCACAGTGACACTGGCCGCTTCCCAGGGGACCTTCGGAACACCGTTGATTTCCCAGCCAGTGACTACTAGCTGTATTTTGTACTGACTCCTTTCTAAGTGGAAGGGCACTGCAACTTATTTGCATAAAATAAATATAACTGCATGATCATTATGACTGGCACTTAGACAACTGCTGTTTAGGTGAGTGATTAATTCTTTTCCTACCAGAAAAAATATCTGCCAACCTGTAGCTAATAATTTGTTACCTCATACAGCCTACAGAACATTCTGTATTAGAAAATTACCGTTTAAGTACGGTTTGTAATCACAACGGAGACCCTCTAGGTTGCTGCTTGTGAAAAAAAGTTCTTTTTTCTTAAACATTACATATGGGCACTTACCTCTGTTGAGGGGTCAGAAAGTCAGTAACAGATGCCCTTTAAGCCTGTTCTGTTTCATTGATTAAAATATTAATTCTCAAAATTTTTGAGGGCTTGTGATCCTGAACCATCCAGGAGTCTGGAACAGAAACATTATATGTGAAAAGGAAAAAAAATCCACTCAAATTTCTACCATTCTCCTTTGTGAACAAGGAATAGAAATTAAATTTTGAATTCTCATTGCATAACTTCCAAGCCAGCTTCAGTCAACAGCGATCTCTCTTTTATTATTGATTTCTCACTTTGCATTTGCAAATCTTGCTAATCACCTGGCTTCTTACTTTGGTACATAAACAAATAATTAAAATGAGCTTACTTGTCTGCCCTTTTGTGCTTTTAAAGTGTATTCAGAGTGAGGATTATCGCTGAGTCTATCTTGCTTTTTTTTTTTCCTATTTCTTCTGTTTGTTGAAAGTTCTGTGCAAGTTTTGAAATTATTTTTTAGCTGTCAATACTACTTTGAAACATAACTAAGAAATAAAATATGAAAGGCTAACACTGTTGCTATTATTATTTTTCCTTTGTGTCTTGAGAAAAATTCTTTTTTTGGTGAATAATGAAATATTCTGCCCTAACATTCAGTGTTCTCTTCCTTCATGTAAGCAGCTTTCTATGATTGCTTCTATATTAATGTGTAATATCTATGATCAGGTATTCCTACTTGAGTGTTTGATTTGATTTAGATACTGTATTTTTTTCAGAGATGCTGATTTTATTCAGTAATACCAAAATCATTAGCAGTTAAGAGGTAGTGCCAGGTCTGCCCAAAGACTATGTTATGCACTCTGTACTGTGGTCTGCAGTCTCTCTCTCCCCTATCTCAGGCCAGTTTTAATACAGTAAAATAGGTATTACAGGAAACAGAAATAGAAAATTGTATTGCTGGTATATTACTCTTGCAGTAGTCATGAGCAGCAGTTTTGCAAATGAACACTTTTTTAAAAGTTATTGTATCTGAGCATCACAGGAAGATGCAGTGTCCTTTTACAAGTGCTAAGACAGGATAAATCCATGCCTTTAATGCAAACAAGTGAATTAGCCTTTAGTCCATTAAAAGTCACTGACCTAGCTCAGAGGTGCAATTATCAGTACCTTTTACCCAAGACACATGACTACTGAAATGCTGTATAGTTTATCTGTCCTACTATTCCATGTTACAGAAGAGCCGGACCTGTCTGACTTCTGTCTTCAAAAACTGTAGGTTTTGGATACTATGAATGTTGCTGATGGAAACAGACAGCATTGCTTGTTTTTACCTGTACTGTACTCACTGATTTAGTTTTGCCATTTTCATTGAGTTACACATTTCTTCATAAACTCTTTATTTTGAAAGTCCCCTGGTTCTAGCCAGCTGATCATTCTTTCTTTCTTTGTCTTTTTGTCTTTCTCTTTCTTCGTTTATTTCTTTCTTCCCCTTTCCTTTCCCTGAAGTTTTTTAACTCTCTGCTTTACTCTGTGAATGAAAAATGGTTTCATACTCTGATGCACCTCAAACATTCAGAAAGTATTAAATGTAGCCCCGTAGACAAACCTGTATTGAAATCCTGACATTCTACTGACAGCATTAAAATTAAGTAAATATATTCAAGATGATGCTGCATGCAGACTGACAATGAAAATTATAGTTGTAGCTATGACATGTAATTCCGAAGATGCTCATTTTTATCTTGCTGCTATATGAGAATGTTTTTAGGGTACGTTTTTTCATGAGTTTAAGGTCAGCAGACTGCACTTTTATCTACGGAAGTGTTTAGAGTGAGACAGCATGAACCAAAGTGTCTTTGAAATGTAAAATTTAAATTTCCAAACAGAATCCTCATAATAAAAATTATTTTTAAAAGAAAATACAAAACTGGAAAAATTAATATTTTATACATCTGGATAATTTGATCTATTACCCAAAAAAACTTGAGGTAGAAATAAAAGCTAGTTCTTTCCATGTCTGATCAGTCAATCACTGGATCCTCTTCAAACTGTTACTGCAGTTTTTTTCAGAGTTAAACATGAATTTGGACAGCAGCAAGAGTATACAAACTACACTACAAGGATCAAGCAGTTGGGCATGAAAAATGAGTGGACATGAAAATTAATCTTATAGCTTCTAAATGCTGCAAGGACGAAAAACACTGGTCCCTTTTTTGTCACTAAAACTGCTCATGCAAATAAGAAGGCACTGTGTGTATTTAGTAGTTAAACTACAACTGAAAAAACAGCTATTCTTTTCCCCTTCAAGTTCTTCAGATGGAAAAGGTCAGTATTGACTGCATGCAAAACAATTGCTTTAAATCGATACTCGAATCACCTCAGGATTTCCCTCTCTTTTTTGTTTGAGTAGATGTCAGATAGGGCTTAAATTACAGACATTTTTGCAATATAGTAGAACAATTAGTTGAATAAATACAACCAGTAATCCCTGAACTGTTTATGTTTAACAGAAATGTAAGAAGTGCACAGTAAGAAGTATGGCCTTTAGAAAAGAAGGAAAACACAGCCCTGAGAGTAAAAACCTGTGAAACTTTACCAGGTTGTGTACTTTTCCCTTCTCCTTTCTTTCCAGAAAGGAAAACATTCTATGCATTTAAGGGACAAAGACCCCACCTTTGCAATCCATGAATGACCAAGGGTCTTAATACTTCCCATCTTTAGAATACCCACAATGTTGTCAGTAGGCGTGATTACACCACAGGGAGGAGCACTAAATTAGCTGTAATCTGTCTGTTTTACACTTGTTTTTCACTTTCCTAAGCATGCTACAAAGTCACATGTCTCACTGCTATAATCCTGTATCTTCTCATTCCTTGATTAATTTATCTCTACCTTCATACCTTCCTCTTGTCTGCAACATTTCCTGTCCCAATTACCTTTTTTGCATCTCTTGTCTTTTTTTCTGCTTTATCCACTGTATCCTTCTCTTTCCTTTCATCTTTTCTTTCTCTCTCTTTTTCTCTGACGTTCAGTTTTCTGTTATCTGATATTACAATAACATTTCATTCAACAGGGTGGACTATGTAGAAATAATTCTATATGCAACTTTGGAAAAGGTAAAAAAAAATAACCAATTTTCTGTTAAAATATAGTCTGTCAAGGTTATAATTAAAGTTTAAGAAAAAAAATCAGAATCAGTTATGTCTTGCAAAATGTTTTTGCTCAAAAATTGTTTAGTTCTTACTTTCTAAGTACAGATTTTTAAAAGCCTAGACCAGAGTTATGTCTTGTGTTTGCAGTTACCTGAATACTTAACGGGTCATTTTCTCAACAAACTCAACTGGCAAACACCTTCCAGTGACAGCCAGTCATGGCTTATCAAGCTATTCATCCCTGTAGATTGTCTCAGCATTTCTGACAGCATGCAGTAAGAAAGGCAGTTTTATTTTTATACAAATACGAGGTCAGGTTTTGTGGCTTTTCTCACCCTGGAATGCAGCCTACATATGTTTTTCATAGATGTTCTCCAAATCCTTCACCACAAATTCATCCAGTTTAACAGTCATCCCATCCCATGCTGGTTTACAAATGCAATCATGTGCAGAGCTGTACAAAAACATTTACTGCTGCATCAAAAAATGAAAAAACAGTCACATCCCAGGTTATAGAAGGTGCAAATGATTTCTAGTTTTCACAAAGCAAAAGGCAGTTTTCAAAGGTGGAAAAATGTCATCTTCACATTCAGATAGTCTCAGAAAGACTTTAAAATCTGGCGTATTCCTGTTTCATATGATTGATATGACGCCTTTTTTGTAAAGTTGATACAACTGCTACAACTCCTGCAGTATCTGTGTATCCAGCATTCACACAATCTACCTACTGCTGAAGCAGTTTCAAAAAAGCCTGAGTGTCTCCTATAGTCTTCCAACATTATTACTGATGATGTTGCTGTGACTGCTGTGGCAGCATCCTATTGCTTTGTTCATGCATGGTCCAGGGTCCCGAGGTACACAGCAGTATATTTTGACACACAGAGCCAGCCAGCTCTGTTGTAGCAAAGTTGCAATAGTGACTTCCTTCCATTAAAATAATGTAATGCATAATAGTTAACTAAAATAATAGATAAGCATTTTGACCTAGAGCTGTTGGAGTCATTCCTTCTTTCAGATTATAACCTTGGGTACCTCTTTACTTAATCTCTCTCCCTTTACTTTCACCTCTGACATGGCTCTGTGCATAGGACGTGGACTTTCTCCATCTCTGTAGTATTAAATTTGCTGCATATGCACTGTGCTTTTGCCTTGAGAAAATGGAGGGCCCGTGGCATATGTGCTGTATTGTCAATTGTTGGTATCTGTTGTGGTTCTTGGAGAATATCTGAGGTGAAGAACGGCGAAAGAACGAAGCTTCAAAGGAAAGACTTCCTAAGTCATCCCAAGTAAGCCTCCCGTGTCTCTGTTGAGATCATTACAGTAGTTACAGTCTTCATATGGAACATCATTTCTGAATGACAGTGCATCTGAAAAATTTGTTCTACCCATCAGCAATTTAGTTAAACTTAGTTAAAGTTGGCATCATGTGGTGGGATGGCTGCTATGACTGGAGTGTTAGAATGGAAGAATACAGGCAAGGAAGATGAGGAGGAAATGTTGCTCTCTATGTCAATGGCCAACTGGAGTGCATGTAGCTCCTGGGGATGGATGAGAAGCTGAGAGTTTATGGGTCAGGACTAAAAGGAGGGCAGGGACAGGTGACATTGCAATGGGGGTCTGCTACAAGCCACCCAAACAGAATGACTGAGCAGATGACGCCCTCTATAGACAGAAAGGAACAGCCTCAAGTTCATGAGCCCTGGTCCTCGTGGGGGACTTCAACGCATATACCCGTTAACTTCACCCCAATACCTGTTGAGGAGACAACACAGCAGGACATATGCAATCCAGCAGGTTCCTGGAATGCATTGATAATAATTTCCTCTTCAAGTGGTAGAGGAGCCAACAAGAAGAGGTGTTATGCTGGACCTTGTTCTCAACACAAGTAGGAGCTGGTGGAGAACGTGAAGTTCAAGGGTAGCCTTGGCTGCAGTGACCATGAAGTTGTGGATCTCAGGATCCTTAGGGCAGTGAGAAGGATGCACAGCAAGCTCACTAAAGGGCCTTCAGGAGAGTGGACTTGAACCTCTTCAGGATTCTGCTTGGTAGAGTACCATGGGATAGAGCTCTGGATGGAAGAGGAACCCAAGAAAGCTGGTTAATATTCAAGGATCACCTTCATCAAGCTTAGGAATGATGCATCTTGACAAAGAGAAAGTCAGGCAAAAGTGCCAGGAGACCTGTATGGGTGAAAAAGGAATTCCTGGACAAACTCAGACACAAGAAGGAAGCATGCAGAGGGGTGGAAGCAGAGACAAGTAGCCTGGTAGGAATACAGGTAAATTGTCCCAGCAGCCAGGGATCGGGTCAGGAAATCTAAAGTCCTAATAAAATTAAATCTGGCCAGGGACATTAAGGGCAACAAGAAAAGCTTCTATAGGCACACACGTGATAAAAGGAACGCCAAAGAAAACATGGGCCCTCTCCAGAAGAAAATGGGAGACCTGGTAACCCAGGATATGGAGAAGGTTCAGGTGCTCAATGACTTTTCTGCCTCAGTCTTCACCAGCAAGTGCTCCTGCCTCACCACCCAAGTCACAGAAGGCAAAGGCAGGTACTGGGGGAATGAAGAACCACCTGCTGAATGAAAAAAATTGAGTTTGAAGCCATCTAAGGAACCTGTAGGCACACAAGTCCATGGGACCTGATGAGATGCATCTTAAGGTCCTGAGGGAACTAGCAAATGAAATAGCTAAACTACTATCCATCATACTCAAGAAGTCATGGCACACCAGTGAAGCTCCCACTAACTGGAAAAGGGGAAATATAACTCAACTTTTAAACAGGAAAAATGAAAGACCAAAGGAACTACAGGTTTATCAATCTCACCTCTGTGCCCAACAAGATCAAGGAACAAATCCTCCTACAAGCTAACCAAAGGGACATATTAAATAAGGTGGTTGGTGGCAGTCAACAGGTGAAAGGGGTTATCCTCATTTATTTGAGCAATCTGGTTTAGCAGAAGGTGTCCCTGCCCATGGTGGGTGGGTTAGAACTAGATGATCTTTATGGTGCCTTCCAACCCAAGCCATTCTGTGTTTTTATGAATTTGGATTTGTATGCTATTGTGAACTAATCACACAGATGAAGTTGCATTATATGTAACAAGAAGGCAACTGTTTTTCTTGCTGATAACCTCCAAGAAGATAAAGAATATTACTTTTGGACTCCCTTTATCTTTTATTCTCTAGGTTCAATTATAATCTTCATATATGGGCATACATTGAAGCATTCTTTAGAAAATGAGAGAAGATAGTATACGTTTGCCTTTCCAATTTTCTCCTTTTTTCTTTATGGTTATAGCTAAGAACTAATGAATCTGGAAGAGCAGTGAGATTTTTTCCTTTATTTGATCTTTTGGTAGTGCACTAAATTATTGGATGTCTTAGTTCTGAAAATTATTGCTAAGTTTACATTTTAAATAATTTGTGTTCTTGGGTTTATTTTCCAGTGTTCTATTTGGAAATTGTCCTATCCATAATGTTGTAGTCATTGATTCAGTTGTATTTTTTATGTGTCCTAGGCAGCAGAATGACAAATCTTCCAGCTGCATGTTTCCTTTTGAATATTTTAACATTTGTTTTTAAAATTCTGCTTGAAGTTGGGAGGAAAATAAATGCAAAAGATTTGTGAAAATATATTATAGCGTATTTACACTATTTGCTTAATTCCATACTTGGAGTCTCTATTACTGTTCAAGAGAGAGTACCGTGACAGATACATTACTCTGTCGTGCGTTGATCCCCTTGTCAAATACTGCTTAAGCAAAAAGAAAATGTTATTTTAGACAATTACTATGTGACATATGGCTGAGGGTTTCACATTGACAGTACCAAAACTTTGCCTGGCTTTCTTAAAGATTCTAGATGAAAACTTTCAGCTTTAGGAGAAGTTGTATTCAACCTTTTGGACCTCGTTATGACAGAGAAGAAGGAATTCATTAGACATCTCATTAAACTAGTGGTTACATTTATTATATCACAAACAGAATAAAGTGTCATTCAACAAAATATATGCTTAGTTCTTTAAGAATGGGGCTCAGAGAGCTAAAAATATTTTTAAGCCTAATCAGCTGGTATAAATACTGTAAGTAAACAACAATAAGAAAGGAAATGTGTCAGGAAAAGCTGAAAAATATTTCATTTAATGGTCAAAAAAGTCTATCCATGATCTACATCAAGTATCCAGAGGTAGTGTTACATTGGTTGAAAATAGAACCAAAACCAAAAACCTATTTTAGAGGAAAAGTGAAAGCAACTATAAAAATATATATAGCATGTGCAACCAAAGGCAAAGTTTTTAATAACAGTATAATTTAGAAGCTAGAAAATTAATAAGAGGAACCAAGGAATGCATGGAGACATATCTAACTCTCAAAATTAAACAGGTTAAAGTAGATCTTGGATACTTGGTACGCTTGTTAGGAGGTTTTTTCTTGATCTTTCAAATATATTTGAAAAAGAAAGACCTCTAGGATTGCAGTTCTTTGTGCAGCTGAACTAATTGCCCCTGGGAGACAGTACAGGAGAAATAGGAGAATACAATAGGAGAAAATTACGAAAGCAATCAATAATCATGCACAAAAGACAGGAGGGTTCAGCAAACATTTCTCTTCTGTATGTATGAGGGGCAAAGGTGATGACTTTAATGTCCCAGATAGCGATGATGAAGTAAATTCCTGTTCAACAGTAACACATTAAAATGTTTAACACATAGTAAAACTACAATATTCTGAAGAGGTTTTTTTAATATGTATGCATAGTTAACTTGAAATCCTCTCTTTAAAATGCCGATCAAGCTTTCTAGGCCAAGAAAGTCAGTTTTCAAGGAATGTTGGAACTCAGTGGATATCTTTGAAAACTGCAAGAAAAGAACCCATGACATCGTTTTTAAAAGGACAAATGGGATGGTCTGTGCCGATGGTGATCACCAACTAAATAATGCAACAACCGACTGAGGAGAGTTAATGGATGGTGATATAACTAATATCAGCCAGCATGGCTTATGGAAAATAAATCTTGTCATATTAACTTTGTTTTTTTTAAATTAAATTAAGTAGTTGACCTAGCACTACCTGACGTTTGATGGGGAATAGAATACCTTGAATGGATTAAAATCTAGCTAACTGCTCAGTCACAAAGCATCTTTATAAACAATCAATTATCCCTGAATGGCTGTGTTACTATCAGAGTCCAAAAAGGTTTCACCTAATCTAAGTATGATACGGCATAGAAATTTTGTTCCTTCACTACCTGGCTATCCCAGGCAAAACTCTACAGTCTCTCCTCACAGTACTCCAGGAACACATGCACAGAGCAACTTGTGTGCGCACCTTTTGTGTGTGTCTAGTCCACAGGCTGGACCATGCACCACACACAGTGCACTAGAACATGTGCTAGCAGTGTGTACCAAGAAGTGAGAGCACGGAGAGTTATTTTTCCACCATTTGCAGAAGTGCATTACAAATTATAGATTAAATAAAACATAACACTGTTTCACTTAACCAAAGAAAAGGGCTGACACATGGACTAGATAGTACTCAAGAAAGAAAGAAATATCTGTTTGTTGCTTGGGTATATATGATCCATTTTAGAAGACAGTAGTACAAGCAAAGGCATAAGTAATTTGTAAGAAAACACTTTGGATGCATGAAACAGGTGATGTATGTAGCAGTTCAATGACCATTTAACAGAAACTACATTACTCCCTTCTATACATGTGATTTTAGAGCTTGTTGTAGGACTGGCATTCAAGCTTTCTCTCAAGAACAGAGATTTCAGTCCTGAAAAGCAGGTTAGTCAGTGAACACAGCATTTAGGCAGAACTGAAAAACATAATCCAAAAAGGCTTGCCTGCTAATTTTAAAACATCAAGTCATAGTATAAAACTCTTTTGAAAAAAGTGTTTTCTAAATGAATGTTAAACTCCAAGGGGTTATCCAGGGAGCTATATGTTACACTGACATTAACACCAAATGGGTTCATCTTGGTTAACGTTCTTACAGTGAATGCCAAAGTAATTAATCACAAGTGGCTACATATGGTAAAGTATTAACACATTTCATCAGAAAAACCTCCTTTGAATGTCATGATTCCAGCACCTGGGACCTGAGAGGAGTTCAAGATGTACGACACAAACCACTATCACATTTTCAAATGCTGTCTTAGAAGTGAGAGATTAATCTGGTGTCTGTTAAGTAGGTACACAAATATTTGATTACTTGACAGAAGTTCACAGTATATTAAGTGACCGGTCATGAAAATTACAGGTGAGTAAATTTTAATAAAAGTGTTTGTTTAAAACTGAAAAGACCACTTTTTCCCCAGAAATTATGTTGAGAAAGAATTTTGTTTACCCCCCAACCAGATATTTCATCTTGTCTAGATTTCAGCACTGTTGCCTAAAACGGGAAGTAAACTCATTCTAGAAGTGATAAACACAAAACTGAAATGGGCAGCTGTGCTGTCTAATGCAGAAATAGGAAGATCATTCCTGTGCTGTTGAGGAGTTGTTCCCATACTTTCTGAAGTTGAGCGTTAAGAGCTGAACTCCAGGATTGGCCACCAAGGGATGCAGAAGGTGAGCCTGAAAGCCCCCACTGACAGTACAAGCCTGTAAGACTTCCTGTGAATGTAGCAGATTGATCTCACTTTGGGCCTCTGACCCAAATTATGGGCTTCTTACTGCACAGAATCGTATATATCAATATATATCTCAGGACTGGCTGGTGGAGGCTGTGGAAAGAAGCCAGGTTTGAAGTGCATAGAGAAGGGATGAAGGAATTATGAGGACCATTCTCAGATGCTCAGATCCTGACAATGCTTAGATTTTTCACTCTTCTATATTGTCAGTGTATATGGAAACCTTCTGTGAATTGCCTTCTCCAATTCATCCATTGTGTGGATGGAGCCATGGTAGCTGGAGAGACCCTGAACCACAGGAAGGAAAGAAAACTCTTCAGCTGTCATGATGTTACTCAACAGTTCAGGGTATCAGAAAGGTATTTTAGATGTTGCAGATGCACCATTCTGTGGCTTTTCTCTTTATTTACTGTACTTGAGCTGTTATTTCATGAGGTCAGTATTCAGAAAGAGTCTCAACTAGTTCCATCTGTGAACAAATGGTGTCAGTGATTTTTCTGTTGTGGAACTCTAGCCACAATTAGGCATTCATTTCCTTCGCATTTAATTTAAGCTGTAGTAGGAAAAAAGAAATGGAAGGCTTCATAATGCTTTTTCCCAAATTTGACCTCTCATTCTGGGATCTTTTAGCTATACCTTGGAAAAATAGCCACAAGGGAACATGAGTCATCACATCTATGGTGGGAAAGGATGTGCATTTCTGGAAATAGCTAATACAGAAGTAAGCTGGCCTTCTTATTGTGTGGCCAGCTTACTGCACTGGAAATGAAATATTGGAAAATGTATATTTTGGCTAACAGGGACTAAGTGTTTACATCATATGGATGTACCAGAACTAGCTCTGTCCAGGCTGCTGTGTCTAGACAGCGCTGTGTCACACTGGCAAATTAGCTCAGGACACAGAAGTGTTACAACTGCTTCAGCCTGACACTGTGCCAGAGGCAATTAATCTTGCTTTGTAGTGGAACTAATTAGTCCAGGGGAAGTACAAGGCTGACCATTACTGTGAAGACCAGAGTAGCTTATTCAAGGCTTTTGTAAGTGTCTATGCATGGTGCAGTTCTGTGCAGCATAAACACACCTACAGTAAAGTGCATGACAAGTCCTCGAAGCATGAGGCTGTGGGCCTGAATTTCATCTTTGTTAAAATCAAGGAGTAAAGCAGACTTAGGGTAGTCATGAATGTAAGCTTCGGGAGAGGAAAAGGCTAACAGCCAGGATGGTAAGAAGGAGCCTTGGAGCTGTGCCTAAGGCCCCGGGATCTTTCCATATAACATTTACAGAGCTGAGCTGGTTTTGGACAACATGTAGATAATGAATAGCAAAAGAGAAAATTGGCTGTGAATTGTTACTGGGCATTTTGCAAAAGTTCCTCTGACTGCAAATACATCCCATAAAAAAAAAAAAGTAAGAACCCAACATTATTTTAACAATGAACAATCTGAGCTAGCTGGCTGCCCAACCACAGGGTTGTTTGTGTCACCACAGGGGAAAGAGCAGGGCTGGAGGCAGGCAGGGAGGTAGAGCTGCCCTTCAAAAGCAGCCTGCAGAGAGACTCAAGAGTGTGATTTACAGTCATGGTGATCTGCAAGGGGTAGAAACAAACAAAAGTGAATAAACTGTGGGTGAACAACGTTATTAATAAGCCTCCTATGAGCTGAAAGGCAAGCAAGTATTTTGATAGAAATCACCATCTCACCCTTCAATGGTGACACTTAGGACTTTTCTGCTCCCCATTTGACTTTTATTGCCCTGTAACTAAATATTGATGTGTTTATTTCAAACACTGACCCCAAGCTCATTTCCATTCAGAATTCCGTGAGTTTTTCTTTTAAGTGGAGAAATCAAGGAGGGCCACTGCATGTTGGCTGAAAATAATGGATTCAGTTAATCCATTTGAGGTAAATGAAAGCAGACTACTAAAGACAGATGCTGCATCATAATAATATTTAATGAACCTGGGTTTCAAGTCCTGCAGAGATTTTGAGGTAAAACTGTGAGAGCCAAGAGGGTTTTATTTGCAGTATAACAGCTGCAGAGTGAGAGCCAAGATGGTTTTATTTGGAATATAAGAGGTGCAGAGTGAGTCTACATAGAAATAAATAGTATCTCTCCTCTTTTAGGAATCATGCATTAACTCATTTCTGGAAAAGTAATAGCTTAGAGGTGGCAGAGAAACATGAAGTTTTCCAGATGTTAAATAAGAGACACTGAAATCTTTTATAGATTTGTCATCACATCATTATATTATTTGCATGCAGATAAGATGAATCAGTGTTCTAAGAAATAGGGCAGGGAAAATAAATACTCTGTGTGATCTGCAGATAATATTTTCCAGTGGAGTTCTATCAATGTTTCTAGAGTGCTCATAAACACCATATGGGCCACAATTCACTGTGGTGAGCTTAATTGTACTAACCCCTGTTTCTAATGACATTACCTCTGACAGATGCCTGGGAGGTCCACATAGTCAGGGTTAAGCTGATTGTCAGATTTGGGAGCAGCATTATCACAATAATAGAAACAGCTATCATTTTCTTACCTTCCATGACAGCAAGCAGCAGTATCCATTTTTCTCTCCACACCTGGGAATTCCATCTCATAAATAAATCTCTTTCACTTGCAGGGACCTATGACATTGGCAGTGATAGACACTCTCCCACCTTTCTGTGGTGCATCATAGTTCTGGTCTTCTGGGCCTTTTACAAAGTTGTAGCTTGTTAC
Organism: Coracopsis vasa; assembly: GCA_026283785.1. Taxonomy (NCBI): domain Eukaryota; kingdom Metazoa; phylum Chordata; class Aves; order Psittaciformes; family Psittacidae; genus Coracopsis; species Coracopsis vasa. The sequence goes on from JANHGB010041794.1 coordinate 51,163, forward strand.
AGTGTGTT
>JANHGB010041795.1:15369-29448 GCA_026283785.1 Coracopsis vasa
GTTGTACATCTCGCAGGTGCCGGACCAGCCCCGCATGGAGCTGTGGGATGAGCATCAAGAGGCTTCCCCCATGGCAGGAGCAGCCTCCAGCTGTGTCCCAAACCTTGTGCAGTGGCTGCATCTGCATGCATGGAAGAGCTTTTGTGTTTGTAGCTGCTCCAGGTGGCCCAGGAGAGGCTGCACATCCCTGCCTGTGAGGGGGGACGCAGACTGCACAGGCCTTGCAGTCATCTCCCCAGGCTGGGGTGCCAAGATGCTTCTTGGCTCCCACTCTGTGTTGTACATCTCGCAGGTGCCGGACCAGCCCCGCATGGAGCTGTGGGATGAGCATCAAGAGGCTTCCCCCATGGCAGAGGTGAGTGTCCCAAGAGCTAGGGGTGGATGTCGTGGGAAGCAGCAGCAGTGTTCTGGGGAGCTGCTGAGCATGCTGGTGAGTGTGGCTGCAGAGCTGGTGCTGGTGATGCCAGGGCCGGGCGCTCCCGATGGAGCAGAGCCGCCTGCCCGCGGGCTCATAAATATTCCCGATGCAGCCAAGACTGGCTGGGGTTTGATCGTGGCTTTGCTGAGAGCTTTTGCAAGGATCTTTATCATTCAGTGTCGGTGTAAAACATTTTCCAGAGTCTAAATTCTGCTATAGAAAAACTATTTATCAAGTGCCCCCCCTCTGCTGATGCACTGGACAGGAGTTGCCAGCGCACCCTGACAGCCGGCTGGAGGCAATATGATAGATATGTGGCTAATAATCAATCGATACTTTTGTTTGGGCCTCTGTCTATCAGCCTGGCATTGTGTGAACTAATTAGATGATAAAATGTGATGAATGTGTATTAAAGTCAGCTTCCTCCTGTTAGCACTCCAGGGACCCTTTCCATTTTCTAGCTGACCTTTTAGATCTCAGCTTTATTGTACGTGAATGCAATTAAATCAATTTGTCAGATATTTGCATTGCTCCTGCTAGTTCAGAATTCAATTAGTCAGTGTCACTTTACCGTCCTTGTCAGCCTCTGCACCAGCCCGGCGAGGGAAAAAGGGAAACCACCAAAAAAAGCCCTGTTAAACCCAAACCCTCCCAGCCCTGCCATGCAGCTCCTCTCTCTGCAGCTCCTTCCTTCCTGCTCACACTATTGCTGCTGCTGCTCCTCCTGGGGCCCTGCATAGGAGGCTGCAATGGGACCCCCGCGGTTCCTCCCGTGCTGGAGCAGACGGGTTGCCTGGGTCCAATGCGGCAATTAGCAGAGCCCCTCATTACCGTTGCTCGGGATGTGCCGAGTACAGATCTTGTCCAGCAAAATTATCCACACAAGCAGAATGAAACAGCAACAACCATCTCCATGCTACGAGGGTTTGAAAGGATATTCAAATGAGAGCCAACCTTGGCAATTATTTTTCTTCCTGCTGTTCTAAAGTGATGGCTCCTTTATCCATATTTTATCAGCCAGCGAGGAGCTCTGATAGTTAAGATTCTGTTGCTTGCTTAGATCCATGAGAGCTCATCCTGAAAGTCTGTTTGAAATTAGCATAGAGGGATGTGTCTGGCAGCCAGGGCTCAGTCCTCACCCCCCACACCTGGATTTGGAGTTACTCCTCAATGGTGAAGGGAGCCGCTTATGGCTTGTGCTGCCCTTCTCCCTGCAGGATTGCCAGGGCTTCCACAGGGGCTGTTATTAGGCACAGGCAGGGTGGTGGGAGTAGAATGAGCCCTTGTTTGCAAAGGGTGAGACGGGGCAGCAGTGGGATAGGAGGGGAGAATGAGCAACAGGACCAGATGCTCACTCAGGTGCAGGACTGGATGCTGGGGGCCAGTTGGGTCAGGTACTGGCACTGGGCCAGGCTGAGGAGCAGGACTGGTGTACCCCAACTGGAAACATCCCTCATGCTCTGCCCCTCAGCACTGTCCCCGACCCCTTCCCTGGTGCCGTGCAGTTGTCTCTACCATTCCCCATGGGTGGTGCGTGGTGAGGCAGGAGCATCCGTCCTTTATCTCCCAAGGTAAGAATTCAAGTGGAGGGACGCAAGCACCAGGCGCTGCCAGGGCGCTGTGTGAACGTCTGTGCTGGGATCAGCCCCATCAGTCGCCAAGGCCCAGGTCTGACTGAACCTGCTGCCACGCTGGACTCGAGCTCTGACTCCTGCCCCGGCAAAGGTCCATCCAAACCCAGCCTCGAAGGGGTTTGGGGAAGTCATCTCTGGACACCTCCTACCAAGGACTCTGCAGGTGCTGCAAGTGAGCAGCCGCTCCTGGGGCTTCCCAGAGTGGTGAAAGGAGAAGGACACTGAGAGGGACCCTGCGAGGGGCTGGTGCACCGGGGGGAAGAGGAGCTTCTCTTCACCCTTGTGAGCACACGGTGCCTCTGAGTAGCCACAAAGAGAGACTGAAGCTTCCTGGAGCTCACGTCTGGGTGACGAGTTTTGCTTGCACAGGCTCACCTTCCTTCTCCAGGTTCTGGCTGGGATGTGAATATCTGAACCATGGCAGGTATAATTAACAGATGGAACTAGCTAATTATGGCCTTTGCATGTGAGCAGAAGATGCAAACTGTTAATTGCTGTTTGCACATTTATTATTCCAAGCACTGGGACTGCTGGCATTTACTGTGACATGTGCCCCGTTTACACACAAACAAACTGCACTCCTGGCTGTGCTGTCGTACAATTTAAGGCCTAATTAATTTAAGCTGCTCTGCTGCCCTGTTGCTTTGAGAGGGGTGTTGCGGGGGTGCTGGTGTCAGCAGCAGCCCCCAGGCCCTGCAGCTGCTGTGCTGGAGCTGGTGACCCAGCTGGATGGCAGGGACAGCCCTGCAAGCTGTGCAGGGGAAACCTGCTTACAGGGAAGCAGCCGTTGCCCCGTTGCCAGCATCACAGCAATGGGGCTGTGAGTGCTCCCATGGAGCCTCCAATAGGGCATCTTCACATGGATGTTCTGGGGACTGCTCAGGAGCCAACCCTGGACATCAGCAGGAGCACCTGCATTTGCCACTCTGCATCTGCCAAATCCCGGTGCAGAAGCTTCTTCCAAAAGCCCCTCATGAGCTGGGGCATCCTTCACTCACACTGGCACTGACACCAGTTCAGATCAGGTCCCAGCCTGTGCCTCATCCGTGCCTTGTCCCTGCCTCTGCTCTGAAACCAGCAGCAGGAGCAAAACCTCCCATCGGTGGAAGACTGCCCTGGAGCATCTCCTGGGCTCAGCAGGGACTGACCTGTGCGGTGAGGAGGGGCTCTGCAGGCTGGGGCCAGAGCGTGGAGGGGTCCGGCAGCACAGGAGCAAACCTGCAGCAGACCCGGCCTGCAGCCTCTGTCTGCCTCCGAAATACAACCAGAAAATAACAGCTATGTTTTCAAAGGTGATTATTAAACCTCCAGCCTTGAATACGTGTTTGTTTGAGCTGAGGGCTCAGAGTGCGCCTCAGCCCAGTGGTTAGTTATATAAATATCGGAGATGAATAGCAAAAGAATTTCTACCTTTTCTATTAAAGACTTGAGATGGTTTTCAATGACCACACGCACATCAGGGGGTCTGAGCTAATATTTTCTAGGTGAAGGCTTTCCTTTGTGGCTGGAGAAAGCCGTTTCTGAAACGCTGTTACTCCCTGGCAGAGCAGGATGTTTGCGCCAGCCTCTGTTCTGCTGTTAGTACAAGGTGAGGAGCATCCCCAGATGGGCTCAGCACAAACAGGGGCTGAAACGACCACAGGACTATGAGGGAGCTCGAGCCCTGCCCGGGGTCACCCCAGATCACCCCAGTCAGGAATGGAGCCAGCCTGAAGCCACTGTGGCTCCTGATGAGCCAGGACAGGTCAGCTCTTCCCTTGGGCACACTGGGGCTGCAGGGATGGCCCATGGTCAGGGAAGCCCAGCACTGCTTTCTGAAGAGCAGCTGCAAATCATTGTGGTCTGCCTTCCCCTTCCTTCAGCGGAATGAGCTGTGGGGCGGATCCTCAGATGCTTGACTGATCCTTAAAATACCTGGGGACAGATAATAGGGATGGCTTGAATATATCTGCAGAACATTAACAACCAGTTGAGCGGTTGGGTTTAAATGTTGTCCTCAGCAGACTGGCATTTGGAAACGCTCCAGGATAACAGCAGCCTGGCTACCAGAGCAAAGTGGAATAGGTGGGGGTATCCATGTATTTCTGCTGGATCCAAACACGGGTTATGGAGAGGTACGGCTGTGGGCACCTCAGAGCGTGGTGGTATGCTGTTAAACTGCTGTTTGGGAGCACCGGGCATTGAGGTACCACATGTGCTAGGAAACACATTAAAATCACCTGCATGAAGCAAGGGGACTCCAGGTATCGAAAGCAATCTCTTCAATCTTACCTCAACACTGAAGTTATGGATTGGAAATGTCAAAAAGCTGGGAAATGCAAAAGTTAAGTTTGTAGTATTGATGTTAACTCAGGCACAATTGGATTTAACTTGTCCATTTTACATAATATGTCTTGATATACACTTTGTCATGAAACTCCAAATAGGAAATATTTCATGTGCACAGGGTGGTGATTTTGTGTTCCTGGTGTATATTTTACATGCCTCTGACTGATGACTTTCAGAGTACAGCTGAAGCATTCCAACGGTGCTATATGTTTTCAGAGCACAAACTGGGAGGGGCAACGTGGAATAGAAGGAACAAAGACAAACAACTGACCTTGGCATTGAAACTGCCTTCAGGGTTCGGATGTAGTGTCTGTTCGGGCAGGGTGTAATGACCCCACTGCAGCGATCTTGGGGTGACTCCAGGCAGATCCCTGGCTGGGAGCTGCTCAGATCCAAAGGTGGGATCCTGCAGAAAGGCAGAGGTTGTGGAGCAGGAGATGGGGGCAGTGAGCGCCCAGGCCCCAAGCTGGGATGTTCAAGTGTGGAATGTTTGAGCTCATCCTGAGGAATTGTATTAAAATGCCTCTGTCCCACAGAAGTAGCAGATGCTGCAGCTGCTTCTTTAATTGTTTCTTTTTGAATGTCTTTATTTAAAGACTCCAAAGCCTGTCCTGGGTACTTATAAATTGATCAGGTATCGACCTGGTGGTTTGGATAAATAACCACGGAGCAAAGCGCTCTGGAGGAGGCCCTGGAGGGCGCAGGGTCTGCAGAAGAAGGCTTTGCCTTGCAAGTGTGAGAGGGGCTTGGGGTTCTTGGGAGCTGCCACAGCACGTACCTGGAGCGCTGGCAGCACAGGGAGCAGCCGGGTGCCAGCCAGGGGTTCCCACTGACCTCAGGCTGCTCCCATCTGAGCAGGCACTGGAGGTACCCCCCAGTCCCCTTCTGCCACAGCCACAGCTCCCTGGGGCCATGGGCAGCCAGAAGTGATGGGATAACCCCCAAACCCACCCTGCCCCTTGCACTCTGCCACGTGCCCCCCTTGGCTGGGGGCAGGTCCTGGCAATGGCCTGCCGGGACCCAGCCTGCACCGGTGTCCTGTGCAGCGTGAGGAGCTGTTTGTCTTGTCTGCTGCTGCCATGGCTCAGCCAGCGGCTCCCCCAGCTCTGGTCCCATCAAACCACCCCAGCACTGCTGGCAGGGCTGCAGCTCTGCCCAGCGGGAGCCAGGGATGTGTCAGTCCATCCATCAGTCCATCAGGCAGAACATGTGCTCACAACTTTCCCTTCCTCCAGTGCTGCCCCTTCCAGCCCGCACACCAACAGCATCTCCATCACTGCCTTGGGTGGGTGGCTGGAATGAGGGAGCATGTGGATCTGCATGACTTTTCCATCTGGAAAACTGCCACCCTTCCTTCCCAGCCAGATCCAGCAGGCTCTGGCTACTTGAAAACGCTGCAAGCTTTAAAATAGAGGTGGCTTTGCAGGATGATGGATTTCAGTGTCTTTCTGCTTCAGCTTATTGAACAGGGTGAATTTTTATGGACATCTTTCCTCATCTCTATTCATCCGAGTGTTTCCAGAGCTCCAGGAACCAAGCGCCAGTGGCATTCCCAGGAGAGGACAGCGGGTCCTGCTGTGGGGAGCATGGCAAGCACCCGGCAGGTCCCTGTCCCCAACCTTCCCTCCCCTACAAGCACGGGAGGCCGCCTGCCAAGCAAGTCAGTATGAATCAATCAATGTTTGTGGCCTCTCAATAACTCTATTACATCCTCAAGGACAGATCTAAACTACCCAAACGGGCCTGAAGCAGACGCTTGGCTGCCAGAGGAGCAGGCGCACAGGAGATTGTAAATCATGCAACATTAATATTGTCACTGACAATGAAAATCTCTGTATCTCTGCATCTGCCTGCGAGCGGTGGCCTTCAGATGTGCTTAATAAGCACCTGAGCTCCTGCACCCGCAGCTGGGAGGGAAGATGGAGACAGGGAGACCTTAGCTATGCTCTGCCCTGGGATCCCATCCATGACCATGGCACAAGGAGGCTTTTGCCAGGCCAAAGCATGGAGCAGGGCAGAGCATCCCAAGGTCAGGTACCTGCAGAGCAGGAGGAGAAGGAAAGTGCGTGATGGCTGCTGAGACCTGATGGGGACATGCACGTGTCTTCAGCCTGGCAAGGAGGAGAGGGCCAGCCTGATGGACGTGGTGTTAAGGCACACACCAGGGAGCAGGGACTTATCTCAGGAGCTGGAGAGGCTGGTGCAGGGATGAGCTCGCTGCAGGCAGGGCCCTGTGCTCTCCCACAGATCCTATGTAAAGTGCCTGGCAGGGAGATTGATCGGGACACGCAGGAACCTGCTGAGGGAGGTGGCCGAGCCTGGGCCTGGGGATGCAGAGATGAGGTGATCACTTAGGAGGGTGGTGGAGAGGAGGAGCCAGCACTCGGTGAAGCCCTTGCTGCCCACCAGGATGGAGCCAGCAGCCCAAGCCCAGCAGCTCTAACTGCTCCTCAGCAGGAGTGAAGGCAGCCTCCTGTGGTCCCACCAGCCCTTCCTGCCGCCGGGATTCAGCCCAGGACAGCATCGCTCTCGGCATTCTTTGTATGTGCAGGATGCTCTTAGAGCTGTGGCTCCAGAGCCAGCCCCATGGGGCTGAGAGGTCAGAAGACATTCTGTCCTTGTGAGTAAATAACAAGGGACTGTGTTTGAGCAGGCTCAGGGGTACCCCTGTGTGCAGGGACACCGGGCTGGGTGAGAGCACGGCACTGACACGGGGACAGAGGGTGCTGCTGCTGCCCGAAGGGCACATCCACACAGCAGCAGCTCTGCCGTGCCCAGGATGTCCCTGTCACACGATGGGCCGAATCCTGAATGCACCTGAGGCACAGACAGAGCCCATGGGATGTGAAGGGCTCCCGCTGCATCCCCCAGGAGAGGGGCCTGGCAGGACATGAGCCCCCACTCCTGCGAGTTTCAGAGCAAGCTAAAACTCAGTGTATTTTCCCTGAGCCCACAGCTTGGCTCTGCCCCGGCAGCTGCTCCCGCTATGGAGTGAGTCTGTTCAGGGTCTATGCGAGCATTCATATGGAAAAAATCTGTTCCTTTGAGTCATTTTTCATTAGTTGCAATACTACCGAGCAAAGCAGAGCTGGTTTTGTAAATTAAAATGGGTTGCAGTTCAATACAGAATACTTCATTTGCAGCCGAGTTAAATAAGAGAATTGACATAAATATAATGCAATTACTTTTGCTACTTTCATAATGCCTTTATGAGGAAGATAACCATCCACATGAATACATTACCCCACAGTGTCTCTGCATCATTTCTGGACTTAACTCTTTGAGTAGTATCAGAAGAATGGACACATTTAATTAAGTATCTTATTGTAGAAGTCAATTTTACAATGGTCAGGAAGCAGTAACTTTTATTTTCAGTCGTGGAAGAGGCTTTCCTTGTCTCCAGACTTGTAATTCTAAGGATGTAACCTCAAACAGAGCTCCTACACATGTGTCTCTTGCAGGTGGACATGTAAGGCCTGAGGTCCCCTTACCCCAGACCAGAATGGGCTCCCCTGGTGTGCAGGGTGCCTCAGAGTTCCCAGCACAGCCACAGTCCATGGCTCTGCGGGGTGATCCCTTCAGTCCCCTTGTCCGGGGCCCTCAGCATCCAAGGGTGAGTCCCAGTGAGCACCGAGGGCCACGGGGCTGGGATGCAGCAGGAAGGCAGCGTGCAGGAGCTGGCACTTTGCTCCGCTGACTCCTTCATGCTTCCCCAGCTCTTCCACCTCTCTGCTGCCTTTCTAATTAACTCTCAAGTGCTCCAGCGGGGTTATTACCTGCTGCGCCCCAGCCCACCTCCACCAGCTTCCTTCATTAGCAGTGACTTCTAATCAGCACAGAATTAATTGCAGGTTTGCTGGGAGAACGGTGAGTTTGATAAAGCCCATTTCTAAGGGCTGTTGTATTTGTGTTGCTCTCAGCAAACATTCCATGTGGGGACCAGGAGAGGTGTGTTGGTGACACAGGGAGGTAAGTGAGAGGGAGAGGGGGTGTTCAGTGGGGAAATAAGTTTTATGTTTATGCCCTCAGAGGGTACCCGGCAGCAGCAAGAGGCTGCCCCCATTCCAGGGCTGTTTTGTGATAGGTCTCATGATTCCTCTCTCCTGGAAAGAGCCCCCAGGGGCAGAAATCCCCAGGAAAGTCCCTGCTCCCAAGAGGGACCCATCTGAAGCTGCTCTGGGCTTCCCTGTGCCAGGTTCTGCTCATGTCACCCTATCTCACATCAGTCTTAAAATGCAGAGTATGAAGAGAGAGAACAAAATCTCTGAAACTGGACTAAAACCCTTTTGAAATGTGCTTGGTGCCAGAGCAGATGGAATCTGTTTCCTCTGGGAGGAGCCTCTGCAGGCACATTCACTATATTTGCTTTTACATCAGTAGCTATTTTAGACTTGCAATGCCACTTCTCTGCAAGCGGCCAATAAAAATATCCTCCTGGAAGCAGTGGGATCCCTACCTCTGTACTTAGAGCAAAGCTGCTCGTCTCGAGTGCAAAATGCCTCCAGCTCCTCAGGGTCAGCAGCATCTTCTGCAGCCACAGGACAAGCCCCTGAGACCCGGGATGGCTGCGGTGCCTGCACAAAGGCTGCTCAGCCCTCATGTGCTCTCCGTGCTCCCCTCGTGTTCCTGGCCATGCTCCCCACAGCCCCAGGGATGCAGGGAGCAGGCAGGATCCCAGCTTGCCTTGAGCCCTGTGCACTAACTGGGCAAGGGACAAAGCATCCCATGGGCAGGCCGGGATGTGCTGCATGGGGGCAGCTGTGAGGACAAAGACACATAAGGATGGAGATGGGAAGCGGTACCCAGCCAGGGTGTGAGGAGGGCTCTGGGCTGGCGCAGCACAGGAGGGCAGCATGCCCATGTCCTGGGGTAGGAATCAACCAGTGGCTGCAGCTGCCCTCTGTGGCATGTTCATGCAACAGCTTTTCATCCTCAGGCTGAGCAGCTATGCTTTTCTGTATAGAGTATTAGGGGTTATGACAAAATCAAACAACACTTGCTGGAGAATTGATTCTGCCCCTTGTTTCCCTCCTAGCCAGTGCCTCGGTATCACTCCTCGGTGAGCGATACATCAGCCCTGCAGCAGCACAGGGGAGGGTTTTCAGGACACTCTTATGGCCAGATTTCAGCATGAGGAATAGGAGCCCGGCTGCAGACGGGAGGATAAAAAGTCCCTCTAAAATTCCTCCAGCAGATCCATTCCCTTTTCTGGTGGTGCGAAAACAACTGCACGATTGATTGGCCCTTATGTCCAAATTCGTGAGGTGCAGAGAGTCGCTGGCTCCAAAGTCACTTGAATTCCCCACATGTCCCAGAGGAGCTGTTAGTTGTTGGGAAGCTGAGCTGCAGAGCTGAGCCCTTCTCCTGCACATCCACCCGCCTGGAAATGGGCTGAGCCTCAGAGCGCCCACAGAATCCAATTGCCAGGGAATGGATCCCTGCCCTGCACAGAGCAGCTTCTGCGTTTGATTATGCAAGAGCAGATGAAGAATCCCAATCTTCCCCTTAGTTATTCCTTCCCTACTTTGTCCCTGATTGCTCAGTACAAAAGCTTTGAGCCATCTTTAAACCAAATGGTTTCACAAATGACAAATAACATGAAAATAGGCTTCATAACCAGGAATAATGAAAGAAATCATTCACTTTGATATCAGGAGATGGTCTGTGTTAAAGGAGCCCTTCAGCCTGAATAGCAGAAAAGCACATTGCAATTTTCATGTACTTACTGGGATAAAACATGTGATTCCATGGATGCTGCAGCTGTCATTTCGTGCTGGTCTTTGCACTTTGAATCTGAATTGCATAGGTTATCTTGACACTTGCTGATAAATTTTAAATCACCTCCTTTGCTGTGTGTGAGAAGGGGCCGGGAGAGCACCTGAATACAAACATTAATGATGGCTTTAGTCCTTGCCAGCGAGTGGGGACAGATCCACCTGCAGCCGTCCCATGTCCTGGGCCTGCACTGGAGCACAGTCCCCATCACCCATGGGGCAGTCTCTGGGCTCACCTACCCGCTGCTGCTGCTGCTGCCCTGGGCCTGCAGGAGCGATGTCCCCTGGAGCTGGGGCACCCCAAGCTCTATCCCTCAGAGCCCTGCCTCAGGGGGACCCCTGCAGCCTTCCCCCCGCCCGCAGCTCCTCACCTACACACCATTAACCAGCACAATGATCCTGGTGTCATTAAGCAAATATCTGAGCAAAGCCTAATAATTTTCCAAAGCTTTTATCTCAGCAGCTATGAAGATAATGGCTAAAAATAGGTGCGCCCATGCCGGCTGGCAATTAAAACATCATCGTTTTGATTCCATCATGTTTTAGTGCACACAGGGCTCTGCTGGGAGTTAGATTAGCTCGATGTGGCAAATTTACTCATCAAAACATGTATGAAAAGTGGGGCAACACGAAAGTGTATCAGCAAGCAGAGCCCTGCAGAGCTCCGGGGTCAGATGTACAGCACTGGAGGAGGCAGGAGCTGCTGTGCCCCGCTTCCAAAACCATGTGTTTCCCATCCTGCTCTGTCTGAGCAGCCGCAGCACCTGGCATTTCCTCTACCTCAGTGATGCCCTTGTCCTTCTCCCCTTCCTTGCCCAGTTCAGACAGAACAGCTCAGGGTTCAGAGAGGAGTTTGCTCCAGAAAAGTTCAAGTGTTAGGAAAATCCACAGTGCAAACAGATTAATTAATCTAATCAGACACATCCCTCCAGAGGAATTGGATTAGTGCTTTTGTGGATAAGGATTGTATTAAGCTGATAAGATAAGTTACAAATGCACTGAGATGCTGATTTATTGCAAGGAGAGGGCTTGACGATTCGCACAGGTTCATGATCTCATCCTTAGGGTTGCAGGTTGCTGCTGAGCAAATCAAACAGCAATGTGCTCCCAGGTTTCCTTTGTCATTGCAGACTGCTCTTTCTTGGAGGCTGCAGCTCAGTCCCATGAGGGCAAAGGCTGATGCACCAATGAGGACTGCCAAGATTTGGGGTTTTGCAGTTTCTTGCCAGAACATGAGCATGTCTGGGGGAAGATTTTATCCAAAGATACCAAATTCCGCTCCTCACCCAGCTCACACTTTAAGTGCCAGAAGAGACTTCTCTGCTCTCGTCTTGTGTGAATGCAAAGCACCATCTGTTTCCTCTTGTACCACCAGCCTTGGCACGCAAAGAGTTACCAGGTGTTCACTGCCTGTCTTCACTCTGACACAGAAAAGTCTCTGAGACACTTAATCAGGGCAGCACCTCCTGTACAGTACGTCTGTTAAGTGGCAGTCCATGGGACACCAGGCATCCGTCCCCCATTTGATCAAGAGTCATTGGCAGCGTCTACCCACACGCAGCACGTTTAAAGTGCAGCCCATGGGATCCAGTAACATTCCAGCAGCTTCCCTCCCAGCCAGCTGGTGGCACCGGGACTTGCTCTGGCTCTTCAGGATGGATGGAACGTTTCCAGGGTTTCTCAGGCAGGGGACAGCATGGATGCACCGTGGCACTGGTGCATCTCCCCTTCACACGTGGTGACTGGTGTATGGAAGGGGACAGGGTCACTTTGGCAGGTAGGGCATGGAGAGGGCAGGAGCACATCAGCAGAACACGGTGCCCAAGCACGGTGCCAGCCTTCATTAGGTGCTCAGTAAGCCATGCCACAGCCATGCCACAGTGGCTTTGGAAGCAGCCATTTTCCCCACCTCCGGATTTCCTCACGAAGCTGTTGCTTTTCTTGCTGCAGTTCCCCCAGCATCACCTCAGGAGCCTGAGCGAATGTCTCTACACAGCTACACTTGTCCTTCGCTCGGCTCTGTGCTGCCAGAACAGCAGAAATACGGCTGAGCCACCCGGAGCAGCAGCCGCCCGGGGAGCGCCATCGCTCACAGTTACAGGGTGCTTAACAAAGGGTAGTGGAACAGCGGGTGCAGGCGCTGCGCTGCCCGGAGCCCCATCGATGAGACTGCTAATCCCTCATCCCTGCTCCTGAGCCTGGCCTGGGCTTGTTTGTGCCCAAACGGGGATCTTCCACCCAGAGGCTGCCCCAGCTGGCCCTGCAGGAATGCAGCAAATCCTCCTCCTTTCCAGTTCCTCAGGCCCCCTCCATCACCATCCCTGCAGTGCTGTGCAGCCTGGGACAAGGCTGAAGAGCTGCCAGAACCATGAGGAGCAGAGGGGATCCCTGAGATCAGTGCTCCACAGGCCTGTGTGTGACAGGGACGCCGGCTGCCTGCACGCCTCTTGGGTTTGCAAGGTTAATGCAGCTGGGAAAGCCTCCCCATGAGCAGGCAGCAGCCGCACCACCGCCTGCCTCGCCAGCCGTGCCCTCTCTGCCCCAGGAGAAGAGGATGAAAAGTTCACAGAGTGAATTTCTCAGCTGGAAGAAAGGCAGAAACAAACACAACTTGAACTGTCACAGCGGGCGCATCGCTGCCTGCTGCTCCGGAATCAAACAGGCAAGCGGGCAAGTGGCTGGTTGTAAATACAGGCAGCAGCTCCCCGACTGGGGCATCCAAGAGAAGTGGAGCTGTCTCTGGACAAGGATCAACCTTTGTTCTGCACCAAACAGGGCAGGAGCAGCTCAGCCAGCCCCGAAGGCAGCCGGGCTCTTGGGCTGATGCGTGGGGTTTGAGAGCCCTGGTTTTTAGAGCACCTTCACCCTGGCAGTAAAGTGCCACATGAAATTAAAGAGCCCACAACAGAAAGTTGCTTTTCTTTCTGTTCCTGCAGGCAGGGGAGATAAAAGGAGATGTTGTTGCTACTCAGCTTCACACTGCACAAGTATATTGCACCCATATACTCAGGCGGCATGACAGGCACTTAGACTCCAGCATGCTCAATCACACCAGCACGGCTGCAGCACACAGCCCGTGGAGGGAATGAGCCCAGCTCCAGCCTGGCAAGTGCATCAAGATTGCTTCTGCAGCAAACTGCTTTCCTTAGAACAGGCAGTGCTGGGCACCGGCAGTGCCACTGCTGAGGCTGGACCAGTCTCCCCGGGTCCCACCAAGCCTCCAGATGGAGGGAATGTGGCTGTCCAGCACAGGGGCTGGCACAGGACAGGCAGGGTACAGAGCCACACCAACGAGCAGCACCTTTGAGGTTGTAGAGGCCTCTCTAAACCCAGGGCAATCCAGAGCTTTGCAGAGATGGAGGTGGAGCTGGAGAGGGCAGTGCAAGTGTGGCCCTAGCTCCATGTGGCAGCATCAGGCAGCATGGGGCTGTGCCTGTTGACACTCAGCCTTGGCTGTTCCCTCAGCACATGTTTGCCTGGGAGCTGGATAACCCCCATCCCTACTTCCCTTCTCTTTTCCAGCTATGTGAGACTGCTAACTACAGGAGAGCCACGTGTTTTCTAGGTGAGACAGAAATCCAGCAGAAGTGGTGATCTTGCCCTTTCAGCACAAGCCGGCACTGATCCGGGGTAAGCAGGAGGTATTTTACTACTGCATTTCCTTTCCCGTTCCCCAGACTGATCTCCAGGCAACGTGATAGCCGTGCAGCTAAAGCCCAGCCTAATCCTGCTCCCCTCATTACCACAGAAGGTGAAGGAAGGGGTTTGCTGCTTTGAAGCCTCCCCAGAGGCTCTCCAGGGAGGCTGATGAGCACGAAGGGCTCAGCACTGCCGAGGGAGGCTCTGACCTTTTCATTTTGAAGTGTAAAGAAAAAAGTTAAAATTCAAAATTGATAGAAATCAAAGTGCTTTGCAATGACCAGAA
>JANHGB010041798.1:0-25343 GCA_026283785.1 Coracopsis vasa
CCCTTGTCCTATCACTACAGTCCCTAATGAAGAGTCCCTCCTCAGCATCCTTATAAGCCCCCTTCAGATACTGGAAGACTGCTATGAGGTCTTCACGCATCCTTCTCTTCTCCAGGCTGTTTGCTCACATCTGTCACTCAGAGGCTGGATCAATCTGATTCAACCTTATAAAGTCACTGCAATACAGAAGATGAACTGTGTCTGTGCCTATTAAATACCCCCTGGTGCTGCAGTTAGTGTCTGTAACTCAGGAGCGCTTCAGCTACGTAGCAGGTAACACAGCATGAGAAAATTACAGTAACTCAGCCCTGTCTGCTCATTCTTTTGCTCTTAGTCCTGCCAGTAGGGATGTCTTACACATCTGTGTGATAGCAACCAACTGGCTGCTGTTGGTTTGTGTTTGTGGATGAAGGGTCCACCTCTGTATCTCCGTTAATCAAGAGGGGCAGACCTGGTGGCAATGGAGAAAGTGAGCTGAGCTTCTGCAGGAGAGCATTAAACATGAGGAGCTGTTACAAAGGCCTCACTCCACATTGCCTCAACCCTTTCTAAGTCTTCTGTGCCTTTGCAAAGTCAGTGCAAAATGGCACCGTGTCAGAAGAGCTACACACACGTACATCACATGCAGATCAAATCAATGGCAGAAAATGCAAGGCACCAGAAATAGAGATTATCCTCAAATGTCTTATAACGATCCGAGAAAGCACAGAGACAACTGAAGAAAGACTTTTTTAGGCTAAATGGATGATGAAAGGGAAACCCACAAAGTGGAGAAAGATTTTTTTTAGGCTAAATGGGTGATATAAAGGAAACCCACGAGTATTACAGGAAGAAAAGAGCACATTTGCATTGGCCTCTGCCACAAAGCAGAGCTGATTTCTGCTGCATTTTGTGGAAGTCACAAGTCAGGGGGAAATTCTGTGGTAACTTTATTTAATTTGAAATTATTTTTTTGAATTAATTTAATGGAGCAGTGAATAACATTAAAACAGCCACAGAATTCTCCATTTGATGTTAAAAATTGGTGCTATCCCTTCTTTATTAATCCCGATGCTTTCAGGACTGGATGAGGCAGCTGTGACTGTAACTAGTGCTTTTACAAGCTTAGTATGGAATGGCTGAGGATTTAGGGAAACTGGAAAATGTGGAAAAAGGTTTTGTGGTGAAAGAACTATAACTCAATATTACAGTTTGAGAGATTGGCAGTGACATAGTTAACACCATCAGCATCAAAGTTGTCATAGCTTTGATTTCAAAGTGATTGACAGCAATAAGGAGTTCCCCCGATGGGGTTTTTATGGGCTGTCAGCACACTCAGCCAAACAACACTTCCTTTCTTTCTGCCTGGTTCTTATTTGCAAGATTTCTTTGCATTTCAGGGCTCACACCTACCCCTGCCCTGAGCTGCATTACACCAGGAAGGACTCACTTTTCCTATTGTAGCGATAGGACAAGGGGTAACAGGTTCAAACTTAAACAGGGGAAGTTGGGGTAAGATATAAGGAAGAAGTTCTCTACTGTGAGGGTGGTGAGGCACTGGAACAGGCTGCCCAGAGAAGTGGTAAATGCCCCATCCCTGGCAGTGCTTGAGACCAAGTTGATCAGAGCCTTGGGCAACATGGTCTAGGGTAAGGCATCCCTGCCACTGGGGACTTGATGATGTTAAGGTCCTTTCCAAACCTAACTATTCTGTGATTATGTGATTCTGTGCTGAACAGGACTTCATAACTATGTATTTGTTAAACTAAGTGCAGCACAAGCCCCACTCCTTTACTGCTTCCCAACATTCTTAGTTTAACGTTCTTTCTACCCTCCCAATGCCACTAACACCTTGTAAGTGCACTATTCCGGCTTAAGCAGCTGTGACCTTAACTTTAACAGAAGTGAGTGAAAGACAACTAAAGCAACTATGGCTAAACATAAACATTTTATAGGGGAGCAAAATTCTATACGCTGAGATCACCAGGATATTAGGAATGTAAAGAGACAACTTTCTCCTCTTGACATGTATTTGTGGTAAACAAAGCAACTGATTACATTTATAAGATTCATCCTTTCCTTTCATTCCTGCCTGACGGTAAAAGTGTGGCCATATTTCAACCAATGGACTGATATATTTTTAGCAGAAATCTTCTTTATCTAAATCACCAGAGGCAAATCAGCAGCTGACAAAATATAAGCATTATGAAACTGGGATGATGGCATTATTCATAGAATGGGATTTTGTACTGAAGAAGGGTGACTTTTTTCTACTATGATGGACATCGAAAAAGATGTCAAAGAAAAGATCTCGTTGTCTTTGAGAGTTTTCCTTATCACTGGTTATTCATGTTCATGTTGTTTTTCAAATTAAAGAGCCATATCTGTAAAGAAATTATTTTATTACCCATATAACAACCTGTCTGCCCATCCTTCTGTTCATTATATCATACAGCATTTGAACCAAGTAGCAAGAAGGAAGGGTGCTTGCCAACTCGAGGTTTTTGCTTTGTGCATGCAGCCATTCATGGTGATGGCACTGTCATGTGGAAATGCAACACCCTAAGTAAAACAGTAAAGGCACAATAGATTATAGGCCTGAGTCAAAGCCCCATTACCTCAAGGAACTGCTATCCAAACTGTATCTGAAAGGAGTTCAGGAGACCAAAATGTGTCTGAAAGAGGTTCAGAAGTGCATCTGCACCTCCCACTAATGCCAACAGAGCTTCAATAATAGACAACCAAAACCAAACAAGGTTGGCCTTCCCAAGGGCGCTGTGAGTTACCCCTGAGGACGTCTTGTGCTTTACAGACCAACAGCCACGCTCTTGGCTTAGGGCTCAATTCCTATCACATCCAGGGCAGCCCAGCCTCATGCCTACCTCCGCTTTCCTCTACTTCGTACTGTAGTCTCCATTGGGAACTTGAACAGCGAAAGTAGGAGTTAAAGGTGAAGAAAGCCCATGAGCTTTGGAAAACTTACTTTCCTTCAGGAAAGAAAAAGAAATAGGTGTAGGCATGTTATAAAAAGAAAGGGCCCTGCTTAGTTTTTAACTACCCTCATTCTCTGTCTATATATAGGTGATAGACAGATAGACATGTGAGTACGTAAAATGCAGCTGGCACAATATAAGGACACGGCAGAGTATCTTTCTAAATGCAGTTTAAATAGCAAAAAGGCCTGGAATTTAATTTTAAACCAATAAACCTTTTACAGATCTAAATTTTATCATTTCAGGGCTATAAATAGAGTCACAATGACAGCTCATCTCCCTGAAGTGAAGCTGGACCATTGATCAGCCCAGAACCACTCCCAGGAACCTCTAGTATCAAGATGCTGTCCAGACAAGGGAGTGGATCTGGATACTCCCTTCACTGGGCACAACTGGGAGATTAAATGGGAAGATCCTAGTGTCACATCCGCTGTTCATTACTGGTGAATATTTATACCAAAACCAATAAATTGGGAGCGACTGTTTAAGATGCATACTTACAATGCACTTGCAGCTGTACAAGTCAAATATTGAAAGCATCTGACATTTCTAGGCTAAGTAACAAATTACATTAGCCACAGGAATGCATAATAGCACCCCACGGATATGCAAAACTTATTCACTCACTTTCAAAGGCCACTGCTGCTTTCTGATTCACACCTACAACTAATTCCTGGCTGCTACTCATTTCCCAGAAACCAGTAATACAAACCTGCAGAGGCCAACGGCACACATGCACACTGGTGCAGGGTATGAGAACTCCTCATTATTTATTACAGCCTCACGAAGCTGATTTAGAAACCTCTCTTCTGAAGTCCATTTCAGCCTTCAGAGGCTGATGAAAGAAAACGCAGCGTGCTCCCCCAGTGAAGATTACCCAGACTCAGGCAAGGATTTAGCTGCACTAATACAAGAGCACAACTTCTATTCTCTATTTTTTCTCTCCTTTCCTTTTTTGTTGACCAATCAGTTCCACAACAGGCCACACAGTGCCTCAAGGGCATCGCTTCCAGCCACATGATCAGCAGATTAACAGAGAGGTTGCAAAATCCTTTCCGCTCAAACTGTTTTAACAGAGGATCAAAACCTTCCTCTCTGCGTGGGGATTTTCATTTAGCTAGTTCTTGTTATTCGGTTTGCACATGCTTGTGAAGGAATTAAGGCCTGCAAGGGCATGTAAAATGGCCTGGTTTGGCTTCTGACCTTTTCCTTTCAATCTGTGTTTGGGAGTAGAAAGTTTTCCAGTTCTTTGTGGGAATGCTGCCCCTTCCTTGGGTCTTACAGTTGCATTGTTACTGGTTGAATCTCCGCAGCCCACAGGCGATGGCTCTGAAAGATCAGAATTAGAACGTTTTGCAAGAGCTCCCCCTTTTCCCTTCTGCAGTTCACATTCTTGTTAAGGGAGATGGATATATTGAAATAGGCTGTGATGCAGTGTGTAGGGGAAAGGCTCAGGAAAGACAAGAGCTGGGTGGGTTTACATGAGATTTACAGAGCTGAACAATAAAACATGAGATTAAATTTGATCCTGTAAGGAAAATAAACAGCATTTGACTGATTCTTGTTCCCAGCAGCCTGGAGAGCAGGAAGTTGATGTGTTAACTATTTGCAGCATAGAGGTATACGGCGTTCCTTTTGAAACCCTTTACCTTTAGTTCACTGAGCTATGCAGGTACAACCGCTGCTGACAGCAAGAGGGCATGTTCACTGTTGTAGCAGTGTTTTTACAGCAGAAAACAGGACTAAAAATAAACCCCAAAACAAAGCAGAAAACCAGAGTACCTTATAGTCAGCTACGGCACAAAAGCACACCTGGAGCTACATAGATTGAGGATCACACGTGAAGGCTACAAGCAGCATGGCCAAGAGGCTTCTTAGCTACAGCATGTGTTAAAACAAAACTAACCTGCTCACTCAGCTGCTGGATGATGAACCATGGCAGTGAGATGGGATGAGAGCAATTCACATACTACAGCTGTGCTTGGATATTCCCAGTGTCACTGTCAATATCCCACAGCTCCAGACTTCAAGCTGGGGAGCAGAGGGAATTTGCCTCACTGCTTGGCAATGAGAGCTCCAATTCTTTTTCATTTAAATCCCTAAACCTTTTTCTGCCATCACTGGAGCCTACATGGAGTGACTTTGGCCCTTTAAGACCAGAGGCTTTATAAAGAGCCATGCCAAAATGAAGGAATAAAATATTCCTTGCAGTAGATGAATAGTGACAGCCAATCTGACTCTTCTAAACATTAAAACGGTGCTTGTTTTACATCAGAAAAACAGGATTTGCCTTCCAGCCCCTACCTTCATCAAACTCTGATTTATATAGTAACATCTGCATTCATCCACCTGAGCATAAATCCAGAGACATTCTGGGTTTCAGCTGACAAAATCTGCATTTCCAGTCCTCTATATGAAAGCACAGCTTGTCCCAAGGACAAGTGACTATTGCAGTGCTGCTTCCAGAGCATTGCAGAGATGACTCACCCTCATTCAGCCCCCAGCAGACCACGAGCAAGAGGCACCATTGCTTATGAAGCTGCAGTATAACAAGGACCACAGGGTAAAGCCCGTGATGAGACCAACCTGGGGGATGTACAACTCATAGCACTGAGCTTATCTGGCCCCTGTGACACAGAGGAAATGCCTGAATAAGAGTGATGCAGCAGGTGCCCTCCCAGAAGGCACGTTCAGCAGTGGTAGATGGCTTCTGATGATGTCCCCCATGGGGAGCTAGGAGTTGGTACGTTGTGAAGCATGGTGAGCCACTGGAACAGGTTTCCCAGAGAAGCTGTGGATGGGAATCCCTGGCAGTCTTCAAGGCCAGGTTGAAGGGGGCTTGGAGCAGCCTGATCTAGTGGAAGGTGTCCCTGCCCATGGAACTAGATGATCTTCAAGTCCCCTTCGAACCAAACTATTACTGTAATTCTATGATTAAGCCTGTGAGATCAGCTACAAAATAAGGAAACTCTACTCCACAAGGTGCTTTTACACTTTAAAGTGGCAAGTCATCAATGTTTAAGGCTGGGTGTCTCAAGCAGATGGTGCACCCAAGGGTTTTGCTGGAGTTGTTCAGGAAACAGTAACTGTGTCTTTCCTCTGAGATTCACCAGTAGAGAGTCATCTCTTCCTGTTTTGGTAGAAATGCTCTGGTCCTTCAATATCAGCCAAAACCTCTTTATTTTTCCAGCTGGTTTTAGTTTGCAGATCACTCCCTTCACTTCTATCCCTCTTGCAAATGTCTGTTGAGGGTTTTTAGAAATGGGAACGTTTTTAAGCTGAGAACAATACTTGCTAATGAAGTCATTTGTTAGTAAAATAAGTTCCTATCAAGAATATTGACGTGCTTTACTGTATATTTAAAAACACTACTCCTGTAAGTAAAGACAGCAGGATGGGTCATGAACCTCGTTTGAATGTAAGCCAATTTAAATCTAAAACAATCACTGGGTTTTCTGTATTTTATGTGGTCTAAATTCCTGGATAAAGAAACAACAAATCTTAATTCTTGACCTAAGGATAATGTAGGAATAATTCTATGATACAGAATTTGTTTTCTGTAAGCAGCATCACCCAGTTGAGATATTTCAGCATTCACAGCACTGACACTCAATAAGTGCATAAAAAGAGGGAGATGACTCCTTCCTTCATGAAACCTCAATGACACATACAGCAGAAAATCCATGTCATGCATGAGATCTTGTAGAGCAGCTGCTGCCTTCACACTTAACCCAAGGGTAAATTGAAGACCACAGATTTAGATGAAGTTACCCTCTTAAGCTTTGAAAATGCATTTAAAGGGTACATCTTGAGGACATACAGCCTGGACCCATCTGGTAGACTAAAAGCCCTTTGTTCAAGCAAATAAAAACCCCCAGCCATTGTTGAAGAAGAAAAGGAATATTTATGTCACTTAAATCAGCTAATGGCTTAAGAGAGCTTTGTGGCTGTATTTCAGCCACTATAAGCACAGTGACTGACAGCCAAACTTTTGTCTGAAATGCTCCAGGCTTAGCCCAGATACAAGGTAGGATGGGCAAAGACAGCAAGCACCTCTGTGGTCACAGCCTGCAGGCTCTCCGGTCTCCTCTCTCATGTGATGAAATAGCTAGTGAAAAAGCTGCATTTTCAGGTGACCTTGAGCTGAAGAGAACAGGGGCAAGAGGTTTATTTAAGGAGCTTGTGGGAGCAGCAGGCTCTATTTTTAAAGAAAAATAACCCATTTTGGGGTTTATTACGCTTTGGACCTGGGTGGCTGCAGAGAAACAGGAGCACATTCCTCCTCAGAGGGATACATTGCAAACCCATCGTGGACCTGGGTGGCTGCAGAGAAACAGGAGCACATTCCTCCTCAGAGGGATATACTGCAAACCCATCGCGAGCCTTCACGTTTTCTGCAGCACCTGCCTGTCCTCACTGAGCTCTTGAGCTCTGGAACAGCCTCATCAGCACTGGGATGCTCTTCCCCTGCTCCTACCACTTCCAGCTGGACACACAAACCCCTCTTTCCCAGGATCCCTCTTTGCCCTGATCAACATCCCCTGGTTCCTGCAAACCAGAGGGCACTGCAACCTCTGCAGTGAGTGACTCTACTGCAACCGCTGCTTCCAAGGATGCAGCAAAGAGGTTGAGAAGGAGGTTCTCTGGGCATTAAATTCAGACAGGAGTAAAGCAGGGAGGACGTGCTGCAGTATCCATTCCAGTATCTGATGCAACGAAGCCCAGGATTTGCTGTCAGCCACAGGATCCAGCGCTGGAGCCCTGCAGGAACCAAACCCAAGGGCATGTCATGGGGGCAGAGGGTGTAGTATGTGGAAGGCAAGGAGAGGGCTCAGGTTCAGCAGGCAGAGGGACCCTTAGTGAGGCTTTGTGCTCTGTCCTGGTGAAAGGAGGCTCAACAACAGGCTGACAAGTTCTTTATTTTCTTCCCTTTTCCCTACATTGCCCATTTCTCACCATGAGGCTGCCTTCAATCCAGGACATGCAGTAATGCAGGAGAGCAGAGTAACAAAACCCCTAACTTTACTTCCTCAGGTTTCATTAGACATTGAAGGTAATCACTGTCTCAAACTTCAACCAGGCCCTGGATGAACACGAACCATCATCAGTGCCCAGCATTTAGCTGGCAGCAGTCTGTAGAGTAAACTTAGCTTCAATCTGAATTTCAAGTAGCCCAAAAATACAGGCCTGATTGCAAACTTTGTCCTGACACATGGAAATAACTGTAGCTGTGGCTGAAACTGGAAAATGTGGAAAATTCATTTAATTCTGTATTTAAGAAAAAAATGCCAGCTTGTGAGGAAGGGCTCTGCATGACTCTTTTTCTTCACTGCTGGAGAGTGCCTTGGGCTGGGTGAACTAATCTGTCACTGGGTTCACTGAGGGAAGGATATAAACTCTATCTCTTCTAAGGACTCGGCCTAAGAACCTGGAACAGGTCACTCTCTTTAATGAAACACTACATAGATCCTTCTCCCTGTCCAGCTAAGGTGACAAAGAAACTGCATCATTTTTCTTAGAGGAGTTCATCTCATTTCTACTGAAGCAATGAAGTCTTCCTTACAAACCCAGTGGTAGCAAACGTTAGCTCAGAAGGCTAATGTCCTAGTAGCAAATATTGACTGCTTTGACTAACTATAGATGTTTATTAATAATGAGAAATCAATATTCATTCATATTTAATTATTGTTCCTTGAATGCAGAGATTTCCCTGCTTATCATCAATATCCCCCTTTGGTAAAAGTAATTTCTTTGCTAATGAAGCACGGCACTTCCTATGCTGCAGCATAACTTGATGAGTCCACTCAATCCAGTCATCTGTCCCCATAACCTTGTGTGCCATCTTCTTCTGAGGAATATATAAAATTCCCTGAGATAGAAAACAATAGATCAGCCCATCAGTCCTTAGTTAGAAGTTGATTAATGTCAGAAGTGATCATCCAGTAGGAAATTTGTCCCAGTTATTTTATGTGTCTAAGCCAACTTATTGAAACTCTTTGTGACAGAGGAATCCTAGTTCTTTGGCAAGCTTTGCTGCTTCAGACCTCCTTCTGACTTACAACAGGAACAAGTATTAAAAAATATACCCCAAAGCTTAATGAGGTTATTGTGTTTCTAGGATATTTCAATAGGCCTTCAGCTAAGCACTAACGCAAGCTCACAGTTAATACAGGCACAGCAAATGTGATGTTTTATGGCACAGATATGGAGAATAGAATAGAAGCCACATTTCTTCACCTCATTATGTCTCAGTGCAGCAATAAAATTCATATGAAAGCTCATTCCTAGAATTAATAAACACATTGAACTGCAGTGCTGGGAGCATTAGGTCAGGAGCAAATTAATGTCATTAAGCCAGCGAAGCTTGACTAGGTAAGGCATGTGCCATGTTTGAGCTGCTGAGAAGGCTGCTTTGTTCCACTGCTGATTAACACTTGCCCTTGATCAGCAGATGTAGTAATGGTAAGATGTGAAGACAGCCTTTCAAGAAAGTCTGCCTCTTGAGCCAGCATATGAAATTGTTAACAGAGCCTTTAGGGGTCCCTGCCCAAAACAGTTACCAAATCCAGAACAAAATCATGTCACTTATACCCATTTAAGAGTAAAAACAATGAGTTATTAATTATACTCTCCCCTTCTCCCTACCCTGGAGTAGAGGTTTGACCACTAAGATTTACTGCCTCGGCTCTTTTGAACACAAAGACTGCAACCATTGAGAAGTGGCAACAATCACACACTGAAGGTCTGCGGGCACATATCCTGAAGTTCATGGCACGAGCAACTGCTCACACAGACCCAGGAATGAAGTGGATACCTGTCCTCTGACCCTCAATAGTTACCCACTCCCAGGGTAAGGGCAATCTCTAAACATGGTCAGTTCAAAAGCTAGATGGAAGGAGATCACAAGAACCTTTCGGGTATCCCCAAACATCACCTCCCAGTAAATGCCTTGGCAATCTTCTGTGACTGACAGGTAGCCTCAGACCCTTGGTGGCCCCATCCAGGGCCATTAAGGCCCAATGCTCATCAACTTGATATCCTTTAAGACATGCTGAGGCTTACAAGCAGAGGAGGCACAGAGCGTGTGGAAAGCCAGGGAAAGGAGAACTGTGTTGAGTTTTTCCAGCTTTTGTGGAGGGTGATTTTGTCCCAAGAGAGCCTAAGCAGGTGCCCAGGAGGGGCCAGTGTATGCCATGATATAAGTAAAGTGTAGAATTCAGTAGTACACCAGTATTAAAATATGATTTCTCCTGCCACCTAGGGTGTTTTTTAAAGGTACTTATTTCTGTAGCACTGCACAGCATTCGCTATTCCAAACAATATCAGCTTCAAGGCCATACATTTTATGCTTAATGCTATTTCCAGAAGATACAGGAATCTGCACTAGAAGCTGCCAACCACAGCCTCCATATTATCCCAGACATCTGATGCATCGTCTCCAGAAATGGCTCAGCCATGGGAAGCCCAATCAGTCTTCATCTGCTTCATCTCACCCAAAATTGAGGTGTAAACATCTCCCACTTTCACTACATCTCTGTCGCCAAAGTTAGGAGGCTAAAAAAGCTTTTTTACCATCTCCAAAGCACAAACAAAAAAACTTTGTCCCCTTCTCTCTCCAATTCTGATTGTATATCAGTATTTCTTGGCTCTGAAGCCTATAATCAGTCTAAATGTGTTAGGGGGTTTTGGACTAAACAACAGTACAAATGTCATTCATCAGTGTAGACTCTTTGGCAGGAGTTGAACTAAACTCGTGCCAGACACATAGATAGACACAAGTAAGCACAGAAACAGAAAAAAGTTTGTCATTTCATTAGAAATGTGCAGTATATTGATGTTATAATAAATAATGATCAAAAAGCTTACTATGAAGATAAAAACTCCTTGTTTCTTATATAAATGGAAGCTTAGAAGAAAATCAAGAAAGTGTAAGTATTTATTTCTAACAATTAATATTATCCTTTTCAAAGCTTTGGCAAAAATGATTCCTTTTCTTTCCGCTAGCAAATCAAAGGTCAGTTTTCACTGCCTAGGTATCTGACGGTCTTATCACACGTTCTGTACCCACAGTTAGACAACCAGCTGCTAAAATAAATGCAATAGGCTATGGTTCTTCTGGATGGAAGTACTGTTCTCTTTGACATTGGGCTAGGCACAAAATGGATAACATTCCTTACTTAAAATACTGATTTTCCCCCAATATTTCACATTCTAATCTTTCAGATTTTAACACGTAATTAAAATGTTCTCAGGTGAGAAACACTAAGTAGTTTAAGCTGTAATGGAGATATTTATACAGAGTGAGGTGGTTAAATTCTGCAATAAATTAATTTCAATAGCATTGATTAAACAATGTTTCCGTATTCTCTGCTAGTCTGATTTATTAAGCAGCTTGTCTCTCAGTGGCCCATAGTTAACACCTATACCAGGATATGAGCTCCATCCCTGGTGGTGTTCAAAGCCAGGTTGGACAGAGCCTTGGGTGACATGGTTTAGTGTGAGGTGTCCCTGCCCACGGCAGGGGGTTGGAACTGGATGATCTTAAGGTCCTTTCCAACCCTAGCTATTCTATGATTCTATGAATTGACAGGACACAGCAACAGCACAGGTGAATAAACTTTACTGGTAGTTTACTTAAAATTCTAAGTCATCACAAAGAATAATAACTGTACCCACTGCAACAAATATTTACACTTTTACATACACAAACCTGGCAATATTGGTTTTAACAGTGACAACAAACAGCTGCAACTCTTCAGTTTCTCTTTTTTATTGAGTACTACAGAACCTCATCCTTTGGCAACTTACATCCGTAGTTCATTGTTAACCTCTATAAAGTTAATTCTTCACATGGTTTTACAATGTGCTTCCCATGAAAATGTACTTGTCCTTTGCTTTTTCATGAGTTCCAGGCAGAAAACTTCAAGAAAAGTTAGAGCTGTTTGCAGTAGTGGCCAACTAAGCTGTCGTCTGACCTAGAAGTGGAACTTCTTGAATCACAAGCACAAGTGAATGGCTTAATTTCCTGTGACATCTGCAGTTGCATCTGGACATTTCCCTTTGGTCCATCTGTATTTGGCAGTCCTGCAGTGTGTGTAATTTGCTCAAAGCATGCCAGATTGCTGCTGAACCTTAAGAGTCCACGTGCATACGTCTTCTCTTCCTTTGAAGAGAGATAGGTCTTGGCAAGTTCTGTTAAGTGATTTTAAATAGTGGATAATGTCTGTCTCTCCACTCAAAGTAATGCACCCCTGGCTTGAGATGGACACTTCTTTGACCCCATGCATTTTGTTTCCTGTGTCCCATCTCAGAGTGACCACTTGTGAAAATGAGATTGTCACCTAAGCAATAAAACCTTCTTACACCCCACTAGTTCAAAGCTGGTTTCACGGCTCTTCCCAGTATCACAATAGCACAGAAAGGGATTCTCTAGAATTCAGGTCGAATGCTGTCATTCCATCATTCCCTGCAGCTTGCTTAGATTTTATCATGTAACTGTATCATACTATATTGCTATATATTCCTCTATTTTTCTCATGTCAGACAAGAATAGCCCGTTGTCTTCCTCTAGGAGGCCTTTTAACAATGTTAAAGCAGCTATGAGGAACGTTATAATCCAGACAAGCTAAATCACTGTCCTAGATATTTTCGTTGCTCAATGTGATTCTCTGTGGGCTGCATCTCTTGTGACTGTTGCTAGTTGACAGCTGCTATTTCTGCAGAGGTGAACATGATAGCTCAGCTGAGAAAATGTGACCAGCATTTATCCAGCTGCAAGTCTGCATTTTAATAGCATCCTCCTGATGCCTCAAAACAATATTATTCTGTATGCCTCTGTTAAGATTCCTATGTAAAATCTTGTGGACAGAATTGCTGGAAATAATGCTTGCCAAAGCATCACTTTTTGAAGCGTTTAACTAAAAATATTCATAAAGGGGAAATTCTGGATTTGAAACACAAGCTTTTCACTCTTCCCACTTCTGTATCCTTTCCACACTCAGTAAGGGAGCAGAAAGCCCTCTGTACAAGAGGGAAAGAATGCAGCATAAGTGGAGCTTCAATGTGTGTAATGAGCAGTCTGAAGACCTAGATAATTCTTTTCAAAGGAAAGATTGATCAGACAATTGCAGATGATGATAAAGTCAAGAAAAAACAAAATTTGTGGTGAGCATTCCCAAAAATACAGAAAAATGATGGGGATTTCGCTATATAATTGATTTGCTGCAAATTGTTCTCTTGCTTCGTTGTACCTTGAGAGAATCTCAGCCATGTGATTCCTAAGGCACTGATGGGCCACTTTTCTCAGCCTTGTCTCTGCTTTGGACTTGAACTAATTCAGTAGAGGTGAGTCAGTTCTGCTCTGCCATGTTGGAGAGAAGATCCAGCCAAGTTCTCCTTTAGATGTATGATGATTAATAGCAAAATTCCTATTGCACTTGACTGATTTATAGCATAGGCCATGTTCCTGCCTGGCATAAATCACTGTATGTTTGCATATATGTAACTTTTGCCTAGTTTCTCAGTCAGTTCACTTATTATTAACCCAGAGACCGAGGCAGAGATTGTGCTGTTGGTTGTGGCATTTCCTTAGGGCATATGAGGAATGGTGTTCAATGCTTCCTGAGCCTCCATCCTGCATTGTACGCTCCAGTTGCACCCTGCATTGCCCTTGGAAAGGAGGGACAGCTCCACAGCTTGTCTTCTGCATAATGCACCTATGCATTATTAAAGTGTTTGCACTTAAGACGTTTGCTTTCTGCATAGGCTCCTTTGTTACTGTGTCCAGAGAGTTAAAAAGTGCTTAATTACTGCCAAACAGACCTTCCTTTTCCTATTGAAGTGTGGTTTTAAGTCAGTTGCTGTTAGGATCTCCACATGGTGCCTATCAGGTTTGCTCTTCTGATTGCCATGGTGCTGTACTGATTAACCTCAGCTAAGCATCTGGGACTAAATACTCAGTTGAAATGGGAAGTATCCAGCCACTGAAACAACTTTCTTTTCTTTTGTTCTGGTTATTTCAGCTCTGGTATCTATTGTTCTGGTTATTTCAGCTCTGTAGGAGGATGGTATGTCAGCTGGAGAAGGGTTATACCTGCTGGTAGGATGGCAGGTTCTCAGCCATCCTGTTGCTAATGGAATCATAGAACCAACAAAGTCAGAAAAGGCCTTTGAGATCATCAAGTCCAACTAGATCATCAAGTCCTGGAGTAACCATGACTGCCAAGACCATCACTAAACCATATCACTGAGGGCCTCATCTACACAGTTTTTGAACTCTTCCAGGGACGGTGATTCTACCACTTCCCTATTTCAATACCTGATTACCTCCTCTGTAAAGAATTTTTTCCTAATATCCAATCTAAACCTCCCCTGGCGCAGCTTAAGGCTGTTATCTTATCCTATTGCTTGTTACTTGGGAGAAGAGACCAATCTCCACCTCACCACAATCTCCTCTCATGCAGTTGTAGAGAGCGCTACGGTCCAACCTTGAGCCTTCCACAGGTGAAATAACCCCAGTTCCCTCAGCCATTCCTCATCAGACTTGCTCTCCAGACCCTTCACCAGCTTTGTTGCCCTTCTCTGGACCCACTCCATGAGTGTTAATCTCCATGAGTGTTTCTGGCACATACCTATAGCCTTTTATGTGTCAGGACACCCCTGTTCCAAGCGCTGGCTTAAAAGGGTTTGCAAACATGTTCCTACTTGGGTTATGGGAATGTCCCATTTTTGCTGAGGATTTGGTATTTGAAGATTTTTCTATAATCCCTCCTTATTTTTTTTTCCTTGCCCTATTCAAAATTACCAAAAGTGGGTTTTACTTTCTCTGTACCCACTGAAAGTGGGGATGAGATGGGAAGAAACATCCTTCCTACCAAAGTGAAATAACTGATTTTTGGAGGGGGTTTTAGTACCTATATTTAAATAATTGCTTTCTTAATGTAAGAACTGCCATTTTTCAGTAACAATACTCTTAAACCTGGAATTTTTCTGACAAATCTCCTGTTCTGGAAGCCAGACCAGTCAGTGCTGACCCATTTAGTGCTGTCCTAGCTCAACAGCCTTTGGTGGGTTGATCCAGGCTGAATGCCAGGTGCCCACCAAGGCTGCTCTAACACTCCCCTCCTCAGCTGGACAGGGGAGAGAAAATATGATGAAAGACTCATGGGTTGAGGTAAGGATGGGGAGATCACTCAGCAGTTACTGTCATGGGCAAACCAGACTTGACTTGGGAGATTAGTTTAAGTAATTAGCAATCAAATCAGAGTAGGGTAATGAGAAAATAAACCCCAAATCTTAAAACACCTTCCATTCACCCTCTCTTCTTCCCAGGCTTAATTTTACTCCTGATTTTCTCTTCTTCCCCAGCAGTGCAGGGATATGGGGAATGGGGGTTGTGGTCAGTTCATCACACCTTGTCTCTGCTGCTCCTTCCTCCTCAGGGGAGGACTCCTCACACTTCCCCTCCTCCAGCTTGGGGTCCCTCCCATAGCAGACAGTCCTCCATGGACTTCTCCAATGTGAGTCCTTCCCAAGGGCAGCAGGTGGAGACCTGCTCCACCATGGACCTTCATGGGCTGCAGGTGGAGACCTGCCCCACCATGGACCTTCATGGGCTGCAGGTGGAGATCTGCTCCACTATGGACCTCAATGGGCTGCAGGTGGAGACCTGCTCCACCATGGACCTTCATGGGCTGCAGGTGGAGACCTGCTCCACCATGGACCTTCATGGGCTGCAAGTGGAGATCTGCTCCACTATGGACCTCCATGGGCTGCAGGGGCACAGCTGCCTCATCATGGGCTGCACCACGGGCTGAGGGGAATCTCTGCTCCAGTACCTGGAGCACTTCCTCCCTCCTCCTTGACTGACCTTGGTGCCTGCAGAGCTGTTCCTCTCACACATTGTCTCTTCTCTCTGGCTGCAGTTGCACAGAGTATTTTTCCCTTCTTCAATATGTTAACCCAGAGGCACTACCATCACTGATGGGACTGTCCTTGACCAGCAGAGGGTCTGTGTTGGAGCCAGCTGGCATTGGCTCTACTGGACATTGGGGAAGCTTCTAGCAGCTTCTCACAAGAGCGACCCCCAAGCCCCTCTGCTCTGTTACCAGAACCTTACCACACAAACCCAATACACAGCCACATTCATCTGACTGCCCTGGTGAGCTCCCCTACCCTGGCAGTAGCTTGTGCTGCTGGACAGCTTGTCCTTGTCCTGAGCAAAGCAGTAAACTGTGAGACATGGTCTTCAAAAGGACCCTGACTTTTCTCCTTTCTCTCCCTCGCTCTGTCCCATAAAAGCACTCATTTGAGCAACTGCTTACAAGCACGAGCGCAGTGTTCACAGATCCCACCTCGCAGTGGGATCTCATCACTTCTGGTGATACCCTTTTTATAGTCTATCGCTTTCATTCTGTCTCATGTCTTCAGCTGTGAGGCAGTAATTTAACCCCCCACCTGGCGCTATTAATTTGCGCTGATAACTTCATGTCTCTTCTAAAATAGGCTTCTATTTCTAACACACTTGAAAAGTGTGCTTTTTTTAGGCTTTCTTGCTGAAAGAAAACATTCTGGGCTCTACCTTGTGATAGCGCAAGCACTGGTTCGCAGCGCTGCAGAGCAAGTGCGTGCCTCAAATACCGCAGTGAGTAGATAGCAGTGGTTAGCATTTTGCTTAGCTATTTGAAACACTGACTATAGGGGACCAGTTCAAACAAATGCTGCTGTTCTGGTATCTGCGGGTCTGTATATCCACCTATAAGACTTCAGTACGGTGAAAATCTGGCTGGTTCTTTATTTCCCCCTTTTCTGCCATGGGTTGGTTCATCATTTCCCTCTTTTCTATTAACTTGCTGCAATCCGTAAGTGTAGCGTAGCTTACAGTGAAGAACATGTATTGCCTGCATGTTCTCCAGACAATGTTGTGATCATAGAACCAGCTAGGTTGGAAAAGATGATCAAGTCCAACCTTTACCCCAGCACCGCCAAGGCCAACACTAAACCCATGTCACTAGGGGCCTCATCAACATCATTAGTGAACACTTGCAGGGACGGTGACTCCAGCCCTGCCCTGGGCAGCCTGTTCCAATGCCTGAGCACCCTTTGGGGAAGGAATTTTTCCTACTACCCAGTCTAAACCTCCCCTGGTGCAGCTTGAGGCCGTTTCCTCTTGTCCCATCCCTTGTTCCTTAGGAGCAGAGACCAGTCCCCTCCTGGATCCATCCTCCTCTCAGGCAGCTGTAGAGAGCTTGTCCCCCCTGAGCTGCCCCTGGACATCCTGCCTAGTTGTAGGCCTGCATGTGAGTGCCATCCTTCTGCTTCCCTTCCCAGGGTCTGCTCTTCCTCTGTCTGGCAGCAGAACAGAGGAGGAAGAGGAGAACACCCTGAAGCCAGGTCTTTGGCTTCCCTGTCTTTGCCTTTGGTTTTTGGTTGGTTTAAGTTTTGTTTTGGTTTGTTTGCTTGTTTCTTTAATTTTCTTTTCATTCTCCTAGTTATTTTCTTCTCATTTGTATTCTCTTGTCCCCTTCTTCAGCCTTATTGGCACAGTGGATCATTGGTTATGACACAAGTAACTCGCCTAAGCCCAGGATTTGACCTACCATGTTTGACAGTAGTGGAGAGCCTGGTTACATTTTGAAGTGTCTCACTTTTCTACTATGGGAAGCAGATTGATTTGAGGAATAGGCTGCAGGTATGAATGGAAGAGCTCTTTGTCTGGAGAACAGCTGAGCATACAACATATCTCTTGGACATGTCACCACAGAAACAGGCTAGACCACAAAAACAGGAAGGATAGAAACTGAAACCTGTAAACAGCTCCGGAGCCTCACATTCTGTGCTTGAAGGTCTAACCTCCAGCACCATAAGTATGTCCTGGCCATTGGATCAGTGTTTTATGTCTTCACTTCTCAGGCTGGGGAATCGTTTAAGTTTTGTGAGTAACCTCCAAAGAGCAAGAAAAGGTTTTCTGGAGGCAAGGAAAGAACAGAAATGTGAAGGTATCCTGGCTGGGAAAGAAGGGAGCTCTCAGGAATATGAATGCTAAAGAGGAAAGCAAGTGCTACTCCATAAAGGAACAGGAGTAACCATGGGAAAACCACAGCTACTGCAGATGAGTAGCAGAGCTGCTCATCAATCTAAGGAGCAGTCTAACAACTTTGCAGAGAAGTGGTTGCACCAACAGTAAAAAAAATATTGGATTTCAGTTAAAACCCATATATTGTCACATTCTCCACCATGGACAATTCCTGAAGTCAAAACTGGATAATTTTACTGCTGGAGAAGCAGAAATACGGAGAAGTCCTATCTTCTGTGGGATGTTCTGTTCTGTAGTGGGTTCAGCTGTTGGTGGGTAACCTCTTCTAGCCTCGTACCTAGTGAACCAGTTAAAGGGGAGGGAAGCACTGGGGTCCTTGCAGCTGAGGGTGTTTACGTAGCCAGGAGCTAAGAGGTATCTCTTCTCCACCTGCACTGTGTCCCTGTCTTCCCACTCTTTCCCTGTTCGTCCCTTTGTGTTCTTGGTGTCCCACTGCCTCTAATGCCTTCTTTGTCCATACCATCACACTGAGGCCCCTGTCCTGAATGGGGCTGAAAGGAGTCTTTCCTTCCATCTCCGTCTCTTGGGAACATGGTTTCCCTCAGAGCACCTGAGGAATAAGAGGAGAGCAGAAAGCTGAGGCTGGGTAAGGGGAGGTGGGGCTGGGAGGAGACCCCAAATGCAAAGAAACAAAAAGGCAGCATAGCTACTGAGGTCTTCAGAGGACCAGGGATCCTGCTAGGTTCTCCTGACCCATGCTACTATTTATCAGCCTGTTTAATGCTGTAGCATTAAGTGCCCTGGGCACTAATCTGGGAATTGGGTACCACAGTAGCTCATACTTTTTTCTGTGATGTCAACCTGTTAGAAATGCACACCAGTTCTTGTTTACCAGGCTTAGAAAATGATCTCCATTACCTGAAAGTTGCTCCAGGAGAAGCTATTTTGTACTATTCAGAAGAGTTAATTAAGAAAAAGGCAGCTAGGATGCAATGATTTCAGAATGCCTTGCTAATACTGACAACCTGAGGCCTGCAGATGGCCCTACTGTTGCGTTACAAAAGTGGTCTAGAGCATTTTCAATTACACTCAGTGCATTCTTGGTGCCTCGAGGGTTTTTTCCACTGTCTCTTTCTTGATGTGCTCATCTCTAAAATGAACTGAACTGACAGGCCCCGCCACAGCAGAGTGCCAGCCAGGCCTTTTTTATCCCTCCTCTTTCCTTTTTGTTACACAGGAAAAACCTCTTAGGAAAATCAGACTCGGAGAGACTTGCTGCCTTATCAGATCTAGTCTCTTGTGGCCACCAACAGCTACGTCATATAATCCCCTTTATGAATCCACCAAGCGCCATCTTAAAACCCCTGCTTCTCTTCTTGGTATAATAAAAGCCATATATTTTCAGGAATTGCAAAACCAGGCACCATGTCCCAAGAACACGTTTTTAATGTCAAAAAGCCTGTAGAAAATCCCCCAAAAGAGTAGGCAAGCAATACATCTCTCCATACAGCTGAGCAAATAAACCAAATGGTTCTCTGGGGAGAAGGGCTGTTAGAAGTCAGCGGTGAATTCCAATTTAATTGGGTTTGCATAGCTTAGTTTGTTTCTTGAGGGCTTTTCACGTACTCGAGTGTCACTGAGGTGAATACTCTCCAGAAAAACAAATGTTTGGCTGAAATACTCAAATATTCACAAATGTATTGGGGTTGTATATTCAGCTGTCACGTTACCGGTTTGGAACTGGTGCTGCTGAAGAGGTAGGGCTCAGTCCCACTCTCCCTCTGCAGCTTAATGCAGCTCTGGCAAAACCCACAGCTCTGGCAAACTGCTTGTCTTGTGTTATGCCTGGCCATGAAAGCATGATCAAATGTGTGAATGTTTCATCTACCTTCTGGTCTGAGATGGTTCTCTTCCTTGCTGTTGTGAATGTAATACTAATAATCTGGGTTTATATAATACACCTTCCAGCCAAGCACTTTACAAACCTAAAGGGAACAGTTATGTGTAATCTCCCATTGGATGCAAAGTAAATGATGATCACCTCTGTTGGGAGAACGTTGCATTTTGGGGGTATCCTTTTTTAGGTCACCAAGCCCAGGCAATAGAGGCTGCTATGCCCCAATATACATAAAAACATCTTTCCAAAGGTACAGGATACTTGTCCTACATGCAAAGCTGAGGAAAGCAAACTAGAAGTTGTTTTAGTCTCAGTTCTTTCTTCTGTGGGTGGAGGTAATTGAGGCTTTTGACATAGGTTACATTTATTTATTTACTTGCATCTGAATCCAGATATTCGGGGTGCAACCCCTGTGCTTTAATCACTAAACCACAGTATCTGAAGCTAAACTGACGGTTGCTGAACATCTCTCACCCAATAAACTGTAATAGCTTTCTTACCCTTTCCTGCAAGAACAAATTATTCCGGAGAGATGTCTGTGCCTAATAAATAAAGAACAGAGATTTCTCTCCTAACAATATCAGTCACCCACAGGGTCAGCGCTGTTCAGCACAGGCAGCCCTGAGCTCAGAGAGGTGCGTGTCCCTGTGGGCACACACAGTGAAGAGGTGTACTGGGCAGGAGACCTGGGTCAAACAGCAATCCCCTGATGCCTGCAGAAATGCAAGCTGGTCTAAAGCCTTTGCAGGTAAATGGTGAGGTATCTAAGGAGGTAAATGAGGACCAGACTGAGCCAAAACATACTAATGCAGGAGGGAGAAAGAAAACTTGCATTTTAAGCATGGAGAAGCTAATTTTAGTACCTTTTCTTTCAAAAGATGCTTAAATATGCACAGAAGACTTCTGTTCCTGTTCTAAAAAAATTCAGTGAATGGTAACACTATTTTGACAGATCAGCTCTTGTGAGGAAGTATACTTTTGTTTCATGACGTGTTTTAGAGTAGCTGGAGGAAATACATTTACCTCTGTAGGGCAGATCACTGAGTTGGCACCTGCACAGCTCCACTGTGAGCTATAATTTCCAGGAGACGGGAAGGAACCAAAGAAACGGTTCGGACAATTTCAAACTATCTGGGTTATATGAAAGAATAATAAATTAAATAAATCAAGAATAATAAATTACAGTTTCTGGCACGACTGTGTTGCAATCCAGAAACAGGATTCCTCTTCTTCAGGTGGAAAGTAATTATAACAGGTAAAATACATCGTGACAAAGACGTGATGTGATCAGAGCCTTTGGTTTTCAAGCCACTCCACACTAGTCTCTTGGTCTCTTTGACAGGCTAATGACTGTGAAAGCCTTTGGAGGTTTACTGCCTGGGATTTATAGGGGTATGCTACTGAGCAAATATGGGAAATGGAAGTGATCCTCATGAAATTACAAACGTACCCTCCCAAGCACTCTGCAGCGCCTTCGTGTATGCATCTCCCTATCATTTGGTAGCTTTTGAGTAAGATATAGCAAATCTTACATTAATTTCCAAAATCACCTGCCTGAAGCATCCTTTTGTAATGTCTAGGATATAAATTTTCATTGTTAGCACTGACACAGGCTATGATAACTACCAGTTTGCTCATGGATTCTACCAGTGAACTCTGGCACAATAACTTTGTCATATTAAAAGTGACAGTTGTTATAGTAATTAAAAATAACTATAATTCTAGTAAAAATGTATAAGAACAGTTCCTCTCTTTCTGTTTTACTAATGTGTACAGTGAGAGTTGACTTTGTCCTTTATACTTCTACTCTATCAATATCAGTCTGAGTAGTCAAACATTCAAAATATTGCCTTAAAGACGTGGTTTAAGAAACAAAATTTTCCTGTGTATTTATTGGAATGCAGGAAAACTTCCCAATACTTCCCAATTTGGAAGAAAAATGAATGGCTACTGCTAGGAAATGCAGTCTGTGGAATCAAAGTGCTCCCAGAAGTGCAGGTTTCTTTTGTTCTGCATCCATTTGTACAGTTCTGACTTTTTCTGCACGCAAATGTGCCTCTGGGAAAAACTCAGCTGTGTCCTGGGCTTCACACCATCTAAAAAGTTCTGCTGGTGTTATGTACCAGCAGAGAGCAGCAGAACCCAACCTGAAATGCAGCCATAACGTGCGGTAGTCCTCCTCCGCTGCTTCATCACCGCTTTCTGTCACCATTTACCAGGCAGATCAACTGCGTGAACCTGGGCTGTGCGAATCTGTGACACTGAAACCACGCTGGTAAAAAACAGCGTTTGGGAAGGGGGGTGTTTTAACTTCCATTTATAGAAAAACCTGCTCCTTCAGCAAGTAAATCTATTTCTGTTTTAAAAATGATGAGCCCCAGCTCTGGAGCTTATCAGCCTCTAGTGTAGCACAATGCTCAGTTATGCTAAATCACACCAATTGACAATGTGGCTCAGTAATAAGTTAAATCCCATGTAAAAAGCAAAATAGAGCATCCTTAACTATTAAAATAAATAAATAGATAGGTAGGTAGATAGATAGATAGATAGATAGATAGATAAATAGAGTCCTTTTCAATAGCCAGACAGAACACAGATTGGTCAGCATTAACTTTCAGCTTTCAAAGCCAAGAACAGCCATGATTAATTACTCAGTATTTCCTTCTTCTCCTCCCTGTGCTTGTATTAAAATTCAGCTTTCTCCAGGGGGTCAGATAAGAGACTATATCTCTCATTATTAAAAAACAAAGGTTATAATGCAATGATTGAATTCTGTTTAGAATCACAGCGTGCCAGTATATTTCAGAAGGAATATGTGCACAGCACTTTTTTCCTTTGAAAAACCTAAACTGCTGAATGTTCTCTGGGTTACAAGTCCCACAAAACTATGTGCATGGTTTCCTCTAGGGCTGCACAGCAGATCAGCTCACACCTATTGCTTGGAATAGAAAGCTTTCCATTTCTAGCAACACACAGCCTGGCTTGTGAGCTTATTCGGAGCCTCATGCAAAGTCTACCTCAGCAGTGGAAGTATTTTCCTTGATTTCAACTGACTTTAGATTAGACTCCATGGAATAATCAAAATCAGAAAGCCACACTCATCACCCTTCACATCATGGTCCTAATGCTTTGCCCAAGTTTGTGTTTCTTTTACCACTGTGCTTTTTAGCAGTAGTCGGAAGAGGAATGCAAGTGAGCATGAAGATGAGGAACCAGCAAGTGAAAGCAATGAAAGATGTAAAGGCAAAGCTAAATTTCCTTCTATAACAAGAGGGCAAGTGGTCTCTCAGCCTCAGACATAGGGCCATCATAAACCAGGAAAAAACAGTTTTGAGCCAATGAAATCGACTTGTGTTTGTGTTTGGTGGAAAGGAAAGTCCTAGAAAATTCAGTGGGATGTGGGACAGCATATTGAAAACTGTGATCTGATGAGAGGCAGATTTTGCTGGTGGGAGTGTGTATCTGAGTAGTTGTGGAGGGAGTAACAAAGGGGTGGTAGACAAGAACTAGGAATATAACTTGTGTGTTTTGGATAAATGCTCATTGCAATACGATGCAGCAAGCTAAATCTGCAAGGTCAGCAGGGAAGAAAGCCAAAGCTTATTGAAGCTAAGGGCAAAGATATCATTTAAGGCTCAAAAATAATGAGCTAAAAAGAAATAAACTATTCTTTGACAACTGATGGCCTTGACAAACTGTATCCAGCACTCCCAGAAGTATATATGTGAGCCCTTGTGCCTGCTCCAAAGTCCAGTTTCCTAGAGGTAATCATGATCTGCCTGAGATCTGCATCCTGCTGCAGCTCTCAAGCAATGCATCATTCTTCTCTCTCTTAAATGCTCTCAAATGCTTGAATAAGTCTATTGTTACTGACTGCTTGGCACTCGCCCAGCCCAAAGGTGACTGCATTGGCAGTGCTGGATGAAACTTCACAGAGAGGAAAACGCACTCTTCTCAGTGAAGGCTGCACAGTCAGTCTACATTTGTTGAGGTTTTACCTGACCTATAACCCTAGAAATATCTGAAATATGTGTGTATAAATATGTGCTGAGGAAAGTACTGAGCTTATATTATAAAGATTTATGGCAGAGATTCAGGAACAAATATAAGAAAACAGTAGTTGTGTGACAAGCCAAGGCAAAGGTAAAACAGTGTTTTCTCTTCCTTGGCTTCCCTACATTCCTGAGAGAAGCAATCATTAATGAGGTGAGCCCTACCCTGTGCCGTACACTTCCCATTTATCCCTGTGGGTTGCTACATACGCGGAAGCTGTAGCCTTGCCACACATAAACATACAAATTGCTGAAGTTGTTCATACAGATAGGAAAGTACTTGGTTTTGTTACCTTGCTGAGTTAAGGCAGCGCAAGCAGTAGGTAGAGACTGTGTTTTATTTGCCTTAGCACTTTCAGCTTGCTGATTGTTGCCATATCTAAAGCATATAGAGACAAATGAAAAGCTTTCCGTTGACTCAAAAAGCGGCTCCTACCCCCAGTGCAGTAAATCTGCAGATTGGAGCTGTGCCTCATTAGATGTATTTTGAGGGTTCGGTACGGACTGGATTTTGCTGTTATTTCTTTCACTGCCTCCATGAGCTCAACGGACACAGAGCCTGGTCCTGAGTGCTCTTGGAGATGCCACTCTAATGTTCTAGCTAGTTGTAGAAATAAAGTTAAGCTGTATTTACATTTACTGGGGGGTTGCTGCTTAGCTGCATTTTGTTTCGTAACAGTCTGAGTTTCTGCAACTCCTGACTTCAGAGGCAGCCTCAAGCTCTTGCTTTTGCAAATCAGACCTGCTTGCATCTTTGGTTTGGCCACCTCTGTTGTCTTTTTGGCACTCATCCTAGCTGTCACACTCTTCAGTGGTCACCTTCTGCCTGACCCTTTTTGCCCTACGCAGTAGCAACAGAAAACCACTGCTGCTTTTTCCTGTCCTGGCACCTACGACCATGATGCAGGGACACGCAGGGAGATGGGAGCCAGGGAGCAAGTCTCTTCCTCAGCTATGCCCCAGGGGCACTCATCTTCAGCTGGCCTCATACCTTCCCATGCCATCCCCAGGGATGGTAGCCCTGCACCGTGTTCGTGTTGCCACGGTCGACGGGAGAGTGGCTCCATGCCCGGAGCTAGGATGGGGTGGGCGATGCGGGACAGGCATGTCCTTGCGGATGCTGCAGCCAGGGCTGGCAGCAACCAGGTGCGGATTGTGGGGTGTCGATTTGAAACATAAGAAAACGCTAACACACCTTGCACAAGGTCATTCAGTTCAGGCCAGAGTTCTAAGGATTTTTATGTACCTTATGAGACTTTTACTTCCCAGCTTTCACGTGCTTTTGCGAATCCTGCCAACTGTGTATTTCCATCTTTACATTCCTGTGTGAGTACAATTCTGTGTATTTGGCCTTTAGACTTAATTCTTTAAGATACTCATATGCATAC
>JANHGB010041799.1:0-27641 GCA_026283785.1 Coracopsis vasa
GCTAAGGGGGGGATGCCACAGCAGCGGCATTTGCACCACTCCCCAAGGTGAAAGGAGAGTGATTGAGGCCGGTCCTGCAGAGCAGGGAGACGATGGGCAAATGGACAAATGGAGCATCCTGCTGGACTTAGCAAAGCAATTCTGGGGAATGTGGACCTCCAAAAAGCCCATCTCCTCTGCCTCCAGGGAAACTAATGGTTCAATTTTAGCACATTACACATCTTGCTTGTGCTGGAGAAATGACAAAACCAAGCACTTAAGTGCATTAAAGCCCTTTGTTCCTCTGCTCATTCTTTCAATTTCCTCTGAAAACCACTAGTGCAGCCATCCCGGAAAAGCCCATTTTCCTGGTCTTCCTCCAGCCCACATCTGAAACCTTCCCTTAAGCATCATCTTGCCTCAACACTCTCCAGTGCTACACTCCAAGTACAAAGAAGGCTGGGTCGAGCTTAAACACAACCCAAGGATGTGAGCAAGGAGATTTTCCCAAGCAGACAGACAGCCCATTCCCAACCCCTTTGATTTATTAGCTCTGCCTACAAAGCACCCTCAGGGTTTACTTTTTCCCTAAATCCAAACTTTTCAGAGCAAATTAGGGGAAGATGTAGGTCTGATGAGCAGGACCCTGTCATCCAAACCTGGAGGGTAAGACCAGGAGACGACCTGCATTCTTTTTCATGGGGCCAGGACAAGTGACTGAGGCCTGACCCTGTCTGGGAACCAGTACAGGAAGAAGCATAGAATCTTGTGGAGAGCAGCTGATAATGGAATCGCCTTTAAGCTGATTCCCCCTGGCCTCTGTGTGTGATCAAAAAGAGGACCCAGAAAGGAGTATTTCCCTTTGTTCCCTTTTTAATGCAAAATCCATAATGGGATCAGAGAAAAATGCTGAGAAGTCTGCCAGAAAAAAGGGGGCAGCAGAGCTTATCCAATGTGTATCACAACATATTTCAGAGGCCAAGTGGAATAAGAGCTGATGGTGATGGTCGGCCACAGCCCACAGCCAGGTACCACCTTGAGCTTCTGTGGCAGGGAACAGGCTGCTAACGACATGAGTAATTAGGCTCACGTGTGAGCAGGACTTGAAGGGATTAAGCAGCATTAAACAGCATGAGGTAAGAAAAGAGGAGGTTTCAATGCAGTGACCCTGCTGGAAAGGTGTGTTTTAATTCCTGAGAGTTTATTAATCCTTCCCCAAGAGTGAAATCGTGTGTAATCCCTCTGCCTCTTCCTCCCAACACTGACACGTTTTAGTCCTCCCATCCCTTAAGAGCCGGCAGCTCCCGTGTTTGTGATGTGTGTTGCCATGGTAAAACGACAAGGTTTTTTGGTTCTATTTGAAGTGCTGGGAGCAAGCGAGAGTGGAAGGAAGAGGAATGCAGGTCTCGGCAGCAACGGAAGCCAGCAGCATCAGGGGGTCTTTGCTGCACATGTTGAAGATGGGACAGAAAAGAAGACGATCCCAGGGGAGTGAGGTCACTCATCAGTGACACTTTGTGCTTCCATAAAACCCTAAGGAGTTACCGGAGGCTTGCCTCTGCTGGCACTACCAGTGCCCATTATTTAAAATCTCCCTTGATTAAACTATTAGTGCCAGCGGAGGGGTGCAATTTGCATACGATTAGTGCCTTTGCTTAGCACAGAGCCCGTGGGCTTCTCCCTCCCCCATTGATGCCAAGACAGGCAACAAAAAACCAAAAAGCGACCTGGATTTGTGCTGAATTAAACCAAATTCAGTATTTCCTTGTGCCCGCAGCTGGGAAGAGTAACAGTGCTCAAGAGAAGGCTAGAAAATATCCTCTTGGACATTTTCCAAGAGGAGGAGGTTTCAGGTGTGATCCAGCTCTGCTCCAGGCAGCAATCAGAGAAGCTTCTACCCTGAGGGAGCTCCTGCCATGCACATGCTGATGCTAAAGCTGAGCTGCTTTCGCCCAGCTAAACCCAGGGGCCAGACATGCTGTCCTTCATAGGCAGCCTGCTGCCGCAGAGACCCAAGTAAGCTCCATCTTACTGTCTTCATAGAATCATAGACTCATAGAATGTTTTGGGTTGGAAGGAAGTTTAAAGCTCGTCCAGTTCCAGCCCCCTGCCACGGGCAGGGACACCTTCCACTAGAGCAGGTTGCTCCAAGCCCCTTCCAACCTGGCCTTGAACACTGCCAGTGATGGGGCAGCCACAGCTTCTCTGGGCAACCTGTGCCAGGGTCACAGCACCCTCACAGCAAAGAATTTCTGCCTAAGGTCTCATCTCAATCTCCCCTCTGTCAGGTTAAAGCCATTCCTCCTTGTTCTGTTCCTACAGGCCCTTGTCCAAAGCCCCTCTCCAGGTTTCTTGTCAGCCCCTTCAGGCACTGGAGCTGCTCTAAGGTCTCCCAGAGCCTTCTCTTCTCCAGGCTGAACAAGCCCAGCTCTCTCAGCCTGTCTCCAGAGCAGAGCTGCTCCAGCCCTCAGAGCATATTCATGGCCTCCTCTGGACTCACTCCAACAGCTCCACATCCCTCTTGTGTTGTTGTCCCCAGAGCTGGATGCAGGACTGCAAGGGGTGTCTCACCAGAGCAGGGTAGAGGGGGCATATATTTTTGTCTCTGACAAAAAGTTAATTTCTACTAAATATTGCCACTAAAAAAGGCCTTAAACTTGCACAGAACAGACATGCTGTGACGGAGATTTTCACCACCTCTGTGTAGATACTACAAGCCTCTCTGGTCATTTAGCTTCTGAGACTGTTGATTTGAACTCCAATTAACTTCTGTAAAGACCACAAATCAAGTCCTGTCATAACTAGAGAGCATGGTGTGATATCATTATTGCTTACCTTTGAATGAACCTGAAGAGCAAGGTGATCAATCCAGACATAATTGCCAGTTCCACTGATTAATTGTTCCTGAGCAACTGAGGTTTTCTTCACTGGCAGTGTGTCAGTCTCAGAAACGGCAATGAAACGTGGCAGCCCTCGGGTGGGATGAAAATACCCTCTCTAGCAAACACCAAGTGTTAGCAGTAGGCTGTTCTTTCAGTATTTGCTGCACATTTCTGATTTCGCCATGACTAGATGGAGATGCCCTATCCAGTCTGTGCCTTCCTGGATATGGCCAGGATCAGCCAGTCTTGGATAAGCCCTACGACTGCCATTTGCTTAAGCAGGTACTTAGAGTAAAGCATGATCTTAAATCCCACTAAATTCAAGATTACACAGGTACTCAGGGGCTTGATTTAAAAATTACCCCAGTAAAACCCATCCTTGCTTAATTCTTAATCACACAAGTTGCACAGGAAAGCCGTCACATTGAAACAACATCTAGGCTTCTAGAAAATTAACACTTGAAGAGCACACTACATTATTTGTAGAAGGCTTTAAAATATTTTTGCCACTTTTTCAAATGAGGGCTGGCCTTAGTAACCATGAAGTTAATTCCAGCTAATTGGAGTTAATTCCAGCATTGGTCTCTGTGAGACCCCATTTCTCCAGCTGCACAACGGAACCAAGAGCAAAAGGGGCTTTTTAGGAAAGTGGTTTCACAGTAACCCATATTCTCTGTAATCTCATGGGTTGATTTCACATTTAAGCTTTTTCCATCCTTCCATCTGTTGAACACAAATCATTCATG
Source organism: Coracopsis vasa (assembly GCA_026283785.1). NCBI lineage: Eukaryota > Metazoa > Chordata > Aves > Psittaciformes > Psittacidae > Coracopsis > Coracopsis vasa. The sequence goes on from JANHGB010041799.1 coordinate 3,608, forward strand.
CCCAAGGCTTATAAAGCAAAGGTCACTTTTTAATAACATGGCTGTTTTAAAAAGAAAACTCAGCTTATGTCGTGTGGCTTCAGTTTAAATGTAGTTCCCAGCTAATTAGTCTGGTAAAGTATCTATATTTGCAAACAAAGAATAACTATAATCTTATCCCAGCAGAGATCACCAAAGGAATTTGAAGAATGCAAATGTTGATAATTGTAGTTCCTGTGCTATAGTTAGCAGGAGCAGACAGACGGCTGCCCTTTAGCAGACCTCTCTTGGTGCCAAGAGTATTATAAGTGGGACAAAAGGCAGTAGATCTGATGGCAGAATGAAAGGCCAAATTCTGAGGTCCCACCTCATTTTATTCAGTTCATTCTCAGTTAAAGTTATCAGGGGGGATTTCCCAAAGAAAGACTCCAAGGAATCTTATGTAGATGGAGACCAGGATATTTAATTCCTTTCCTAAGAGGAGGCTGTAATTCTTCTTTCCTTTTTTTCTTTATTTCTTTTTTTTTTTTTTTTTAAACCCGTGCTTGAGTTGGTAACTACACAGTATCAGTGAGGTAATTCTTCCTGACTGTACAGGTATTCCTGTGTGTGCATTTAGGTGCTTTTGGTACCTTGAAGAACAATGTGTTTTTAACACTTGCCATTTCTCTGGCTTGGAAAGTAAAGATAACCTAGATTTTCTTTGAAACACAAGCAAACACCACTACCACCACCACCTCAACCATAACGATATTTACTTGTTTGCATGGAGCTTTTACTGATGCAAAGGACTGAAGTATTGGCAATATCAGCATTATTTTTAGTGCACTTACAGACTCTTACGGGCAAAACAAGCTTTTTCATAAAGATGACTTTCGAAAACTGTGACACCTGAAGCATTTTTGTGTGTTTATGTGTTCTCTGACTCTGCATTCAGAACATGTGTGCTGTTGGTGGCTTCAGTCTGCTTGTCCAGAGGTGCCAGCTTTCAGCTTAGTTCTCTCTGAACTCAGCAGGCACTTGCTCTGACACTAGCCCAAAGTCAAAGATTTACCTGCACAAGGAGAAAATGAATGAAGGTATAAAGGACCCAGTCACAAACTTTCAATGTGGCTTAAATCCTGCTGCTCTCATCACAGCCAGTCTCACTTGCCTTTTGCTCTTGTGGTCTGAGTGTAGATGAGGGTTTCTGCAAGAGCTCATATCAAAGTGAACCTCCTTAATCAAGTGGTTTATGGGATCACAGAATAAAAGCATGCTATGCATCAACTTCATACATCTGTCCTATAGCTGAGAAAGAAGGGATCTCATTCGCACTCCAGGGCAGCTGGAGCAACCCCACTGGTGTTGATAGCATAGGAGGAGCTCGCCCAGAGCACAGTGCCCTTGTGTGAAGCCCTGGATCCTGAACCTGTAACACTGCACCACTCGAATGTGTACTTGTGCTCTCAGGCACTTGTGTGCCTCCTCTCCCTCCACTCCTCACCAGACTTTGGGTAGAACAACCATAGGAACTGACATCCTCCTGATGGCCACATCAAATCTCTTTAAGGCACTAAAAGCTGGCCAAGAGGGCTCCCCTGTCTGACAGACTTCACCCTCTCACTAAGCCTTAAACTTTTGCCAGAGAACAACTCCAGGCAGAGGAGTCATGCTTCTGTTACAGCCACGATGGAAGAGAAACATGCTCCTTCTCCTCAGGCAGGTGGAGAACAAAGAAACTACAGAGGACCATGAGACCATCACAGGAGGACATGTGGATGCTGTGCACTGCCGCTAGCAGTCCAGATAACCCTGTGGGGCAGCTGTGCATCAGTTGTTCTGTGGTTTGCTTTGACATGAGAGGAACTGAATGGAAGCTGACACAAGATCAGAGCCCACAGAATTATTTGTTTGAAAGCAAAAAAACATCCCAGAGCATCTCACAGACATGTCCCTTTCCACCCATCTCACATCGCACTCTCTCTCTATCAGGCAAGCAGGAGTCCTTGAAAACAAACTTTATGTGCTTGAGGCAGCTGGGTCTGCTAAGCAAAGCTTTCTTAAAAAGTGAGAGCCTGGCTGGGGAATGTTTTTCTTAGGCTATGCTTTTTCAGGTGCTCAATTACTCTTCAATGTCTTATTAAGAAACAAAGAAACAAACCAAATAAAAAGCAAACTCAGAGATTTTATTTCTCTTTAGAGCCTTCTTCAGCCTGATCCCAGCAAGAGGCAGGCCAGAGGAACACACTTTCCCAGCCTATACCTATTACAGGTATGTGATTGTTTCTCTTGGAGAGAACTAATCTTGGAGTAAACCAGGCTTTGGGAAGGATTTTCTAAGGGCTGGTAGATCATGTATTTCTACAGCTTGCAAAACTGACAAGATAAAGCTGAGAGAGCTGGGCTTGCTCAGCCTGGAGAAGAGAAAGTTTCAGTGCCTAAAGGGGTGACAAGAAATCTGGAGAGGGGCTTTTGACAAGGGCCTGTAGTGACAGGACAAGGGGGAATGGCTTTAATCTGACAGAGGGGAGATTGAGATGAGATCTTAGGAAGAAGTTCTTCCCTGTGAGGGTGGTGAGGTGCTGGCACAGGTTGACCAGAGAAGCTGTGGCTGCCCCATCCCTGGCAGTGTTCAAGGCCAGGTTGGATGGGGCTTGGAGCAACCTGGTGTAGTGGAAGGTGTCCCTGCCTGTGGCAGAGGCTTGGAGCTGGATGAGCATTAAGGTCCCTTCCAACACAAACCAGTCTGTGATGATTCTATGATACAAGCTGGGATCATATATTATTTGGAAGGATAAATATAGAAATAGTAAAAACAAGTACACCTTCTCAAATGTTTTTGCTTTTGTTAGCCATAACTACCCAAAAGGTAATACAGAAACCTGACCACTTCTCTCCTAGCAGCCAGATGTCTACAAGACAACAGCAAGAAGATTAGCATAAACACCTGCTTCTAATAGCTGGCTCACAAGTACCTTAATTAGTCCCCCAGGCTTGTGCTCTTCTGCCTCAGTTTGTAGCCAGGGGAAGGGGCTCTTCTCCCAGCCATCTAATGAATAAACACTTCTGTGCTACAGGTATTTACTTCTGGATATAAGACTCTCTTGTAATCTGTAGCATTGTGCCTGTGTCAGAGCAGCTTCTCCTCACAGTTAACATAGCTCTGCTCTCAGATTCTTTGTTAGATGGAACTTTACCTGCTTTTGCAATACACCAAAGGGGTTAAATTGCAATACGGTCTAGTGACTGTACAATCAGTTGTGGAGAGAAGAGGCAGAGCCTGACTGGGCTCTTGCTTTTGCTTGATATCTGCTTTCCAGAGCACATTCAAACTGCACTCAAGGGATGCCAGGCACCTTTGGAAGCTCTCCAAAGGCAGGCAGCAGCCTGTGTCGCATGTATAATTCAGCAAAAGCCAAGGTGCGCAGCATGCTCGTCTTCTTGGTGAATAAATTCAGCGTTTCAGCTTTTCCCAGGACTAAACAGAAGTTTGATAATTGCTTCTCCAAAGCTGAAAAAGAGGAGGGCCTCTGAGCGGGGAGCAGCTTGAAGCAGTATTAGATAGCAGGTTGAAAAAGTTGAAGTGAGATTTGGACCCACAACAAAAAAAACATGGTGATGCCAGAAGAGTCTGAAGGAAAACCTTTTGTCTTCAACATCTGTGCTCAGTGGCTGCCATACTCCTGGGTTACCTAACACAGGCTTCTACATTTCAGCTGGAAGGCTTTATAAACAGCTAGTTGCTTGAAGATGGATGTACCTGAAACAGTGAAGTCGCAAGCTGAGCTCTCATGTGAGCCCCATGGTGCATGAGTAGGTGTCCAGGATCCACAGTGCAACGCAGGCAAAGCAGAAGAGCATGTGCTGGTGGTGCCACTTCTTCTCTCTGCCTAATGCTCCTGTTACAGTCTCTTTCCGGGGGCAGGACTGAACTGAGACGAGCTTTCCAGGCTTTGAGCTTTCTCAGGGATTGGAGCAACCTGGTCTAGTGGAAGGTGTCCCTGCCCATGGCAGGGGGTTGGAACTGGATGAGCTTTAACATCCCTTCCAACCCAAACCAGCCTGGGATTCTATGATTCCCCAACCACTTCAGAGGATCTGACCTGCCCACCTGTAATATGAATGCTGCAAGCAGCAAACTGTGGGGCATTTCAGTACAGTTGCTAAAGCTTTGTCCTTCACTTTGTTGGACCTCTCTGGTTTAGGTCAGGCCACAGATTTCTGCAGTCACCCAGATGTTACGTTCAGAGCTGCTGCCCTTGTTCTTTTTGTAGTTGTAGTCCAAGATGTGGTTCTGGGGTTAGTTTCGTTTCTTTGTTTTCTCCCTACAAAGCTGTCTACCCATGAATAGTTACCTCCAATGGACCCACAGAGGAATTGACCTTGGTTTTAGGGAGGCAGTCCAGATGGATCGAGCAATGTGTTTTGGCTCTAGGACAGGAATTCAGGGACTCAACAGCTGGTTGAGAGCCTAAACTAGGCTAAAACACCCACTGAAGCCGGGGGAAGCAAGGTTGGGATCCTGCCCGGGATTACATGCATGCCCTGCTTCTACTGTTCCCAGAGTTGCCAAGCATTTAATCCTCTGTGGGCTGAGACTTGAAATGACTGTGTTTGACTTCCTCTGAATGGGAAATGCTCCTGACAAGGTACAGAAACAAAACCAAGTTCAAAGGAACACAGGAATGTTGCTTGCTGGATTTGGGATTAGACTGTGCTGATTTATGCGGATGTATCCCACCCTGCTGCTTGATCATTACCATGTTGCAATAAGTGGTGAAAACCTCCTGGCTGTTGTTACCTATTCCTTCTGCAGTGCTGGGGGGCTCCCAGCAGCGTGTTGGAGGCTCTACAGACCACAGCAGAAGAGATTTCAGCCTTTTCAGCCTGGACCCACCAGGGTTTAAATGCAAATACTGCTGCTTTAAAACTTTACATTCCCTCATACTTTGGGAAAGTCCAAATTCGAATCTTGTTCTTCGAGTGCCTGATGTTGCTGCAGTGGTCTGGGTGAGCTTAAACAAAAGAAAAGGATCAGGTTTGAAAGGGCAGCGGTACTGAGCAGACCTGGTACACAGCGGGTGTCTTAGCCTTTTCCACACAGACAAATGTCAGAACTGCAGGTAAAAATATTTATCTCTGTACAGTACATGAAAAGGCCATGAGGAGTCATGGCTTCTCCTTGATGGGTCTCTATTTAGCAGCTCTGGGGAGGGTAAACTCCCTCCATGTGCAGATGCTCCAGCTCAGGCCATTGAGAGAGAGTCATCCCTCAGAGTACTATCTCCCTGCTGTAAAATTGCACTGTTAACTAATACCAGCTGAGATCTTTCCATAGGGAAGTAAATAAACAAGGGCCTCCCTGACTCCTGACTTATTGCAGAAAAACCACCCGTGATGTGTTTGAGAGGAAAAGAAAGAAACAAGCTCCCTGATGAGTGAATCCAAAGAAACTGAGAATTATGAATTTCTCCCTGTTGAGGTTTACTGCGAACAAGGGCTTTGTCTTCCAGCTTCAGAAAAGGCAGTGTCTTGCTTTAGAACCCGTCTGGCTCCCGTGGCAGAGGGGTTACAGCAAGGAACAACGGGTGAAAGTGAAGCAGCCTGGGGCGGGAAATCCCCAAGCCCATTCTCCCCTGTGGTGGAGGGAGAGGAGAGGGATGCTGCTGTGGTTCAGGTGGGGTTGGGGGCTGCCGGAGCTCCCTGCTCACACACCCATGGGGTGCTGTGCCCAGGAGGGCAAGGAAGAACACCTGCAGCCACCACAACTCCCAGTCACACACAGTCTTCAGCCTTGTCCTTGTGCTAACATGCTAATTGAGAGCAGCCCTGCAGAGAAGGACCTGGGGTGTTGATGGAGGAGAAGCTCACCATGACTCATGTCCTGGGCTGCATCACCAGCAGGTGGAGGGAGGGGATTCTCCCTCTCCACTCCTCTCTGCCCAACTCATTCTGTGACTATGATTCTACGTGAATTCATAGGGTGAACCAGCTCCAAAGCCCTATTTCATATGAGCAGCCAGGGCCTGAGGGGCATCTGTGGGAAGCCCTGAAGAGAGACGCCAGCAGATGGCTCCTGTCCCCAACAGCCACGCAGCAAAGAGGCAAAGCACCCCAGAGGAGGCAAAAAAACCACCCAAATCCTCTGTATTTCTAAGGATTCTCCCTGTATTTCTAAGTGGGGAAACTGAGGCACGAAGCAGAAGCCACTGCAGAAAAAATGTCAGAAATAAATCCTCTGCTGGCAATGAGAAGGGGAGCACAGGCACGTGCAGGGTCAGGCTATGGGGGAAAAGCAGCACCATCACCCTATGCCTGGGTGTTGCTGCAGCTGGTTTGCGTATGCAGCAGCCAAGGGAATTTGGGCTTAGTCCTCATGCCTCAGGCCTAGACGTGGCCCCAGTGGGTCCCCAGCATGTGTAGGGAGGGCCGAAGGGGCAAGGGGGCCAAAACCTGATGCTAGAGCTTCGAGAGCCCACATTGCATATGAACCGTAGAGGGCATTCTTCTCCATGTTACCCCCCATCATTGTGCTGGCATCTCCTCCATCAGTCTTGCTGGCAAAACCTGAGAAAAGGGCAAGGCAGAAAGTGTAGCTGAGCACTTACCCTCTCCAACAAAAAAGAACCAAACAATCCTTTAGACCCATCCAGGCCTGAATAAACATGTCATGTGAGGTGTTCTGATGCATCCTGATGGATCTTCAGGAAAGGCAGGAAAAGCAGCAAGGCTTTTCCTGGCAAGGAGAGCCATCTGCCTGCTTGACTGAAAGCAGGGAATCACAGACTGGTTTGGGCTGGAAGGGAACTTAAAGCTCAACTAGTTCCAACCCCCTGCCACACCAGGAACACCTTTCATTAGACATAAAGGGACGCCTTCCACTGGACACAAAGTGAAGTGATAAATGCTGCTGTTCCTGCTGAGGGAGATATGGAAATGCAGGGTTGCTAAAAGCACCTGGAAGAGCAGTGAGGTGGAACTGGCAGGGTCAGGCTGTACCAGCATTCGGAGGGTGCTGCTCTGACTGATACCAGCTGTGTCTGGTACAGTAGGTCTCTTTTCATTTCTAAAGCTGGAGTCACCAAACCTGAGGGCATCTCATCTCTGACACTGATTTCCTACCCTGGCTCCTGATCCAGGCCATGATAACTTCGGGTTTTTTTCCAGGCAAGAAGTAGACTGGAAATGAGTCGAGAGCTGGGGTCAAATGAGGAAGAAGCATGTTCGCCCAAGGAAAAACATTTCTCAGTTAATGAAGTGCAAACACAAATGTCAGAGAGGGGGTGAGGACCAGCAAGCCACCGATCAGGACTCATTAAACCTCTGAGTACTCCGAAATATAATGAGGGCCACAGCCATGCTGTCCAGGAGCATCAGGGTAGTGCATTTGCCCATTTCTTGTGTTCCTGTGCTCCTGCTAATTTCTCCCCCACTATAAGAAGAGGTGAGTTAGGAGAAGACGTGGCAGAGATGCCTTTACCTGGTAAGAGTTGCTCTGCCACTCTAGTTTGTCATAGGGTCAAGGGGGATGAAATCTCAAAGCCATAAATCCCACTGGTGGGCAGCTTAGGAGTGGAGCCGGCAGGCAGCTCCTGCCCACCATCTCAGTCTTTTTGGAGATAGAGCAAACCAAAAGATTAATTTCCTTTTTTTTTTTTTTTTGGATACTCTTGTCAGCAGAAAAAGTATATTAAATACACTGCAAGCAGAAGCCTTCACTCGTGCTACCCAAGAAAATATATTAACTTAGGGAGCCGCTCAGGCTAGCAGATTTCAGCATCTGTGTTTACTTCTGGCTGGTGCTTCATAGGCATAGACAGGTCACGGCCACTGGCAAATCATTTTAGATCCATGGAAAAGCTCTTTTCACATGTGAACAGCATTTTCAGGTAATTGAAGTCAGTGGGAAATTACCATCCTCCCTGAAACATGGGTGTCGAGCGAGGGGCATCACTAGGGCCCCAGCAGAGCTGTTTAACTGAGGTATGGTTTTTTAATGTGACTCAACCACTGGGTACCAACCCCTAACAGGTACTTTTTGCTGTGTTCTGAGAAAGGCAGCGAGTCTTTCTGAATCTCGAGGGTGGACTTGGGTGATGATTTTGCAGTTGCCATAAGTGTCACCTAGGGTTAGACCCATGCCTGCATTTGGACTTCCTCACTAACATGTTCAACCCAGTGAAATACCAGCCTGCTCGTATCTCCTATCTAGCCTCTCTACTGCTCCGATGGCTTTCCCAGCCTTTCTGGGAGAGTAGGGTTCAGTGTGTCGTGGAGTAATACTGTGGAATTCTTCTGTCCCTGGGGATGGAGAGCCATGGTGCTGCCCACAGCTTAAGGAGACTAGTAAGAGAGTGATTCTCACCCTCTACTTGGCTCTGGTGAGACCCCCCCGCTGCAGTCCTGCATCCAGCTCTGGGGACAACAACACAAGAGGGACATGGAGCTGTTGGAGCGAGTCCAGAGGAGGCCACAAAGATGCTCCAAGGGCTGGAGCACCTCTGCTATAGGGACAGGCTGAGAGAGCTGGGCTTGTTCAGCCTGGAGAAGAGAAGGCTCCAGGAAGACCTTAGAGCACCTTCCAGTGCCTAAATGGGTGAACAAGAATCTGGAGAGGGGCTTTTGACAAGGGCCTGTAGTGACAGGACAAGGGGGAATGGCTTTAAACTGACAGAGGGGAGTTCCAGATGAGATATTATGAATAAGCTCTTCACTGTGAGGGTGGTGAGGCCCTGGCACAGGTTGCCCAGAGAAGCTGTGGCTGCCCCATCCCTGGCAGTGTTCAGGGCCAGGTTGGATGGGGCTTGGAGCAACCTGGTCTAGTGGAAGGTGCTCCTGCCCATGGTAGGAGGTTGGAACTGGATGATCTTTAAGGTCCCTTCCAAGCCGAACCATTCTGTGATTCTGTAATTCTATGATCTGGCCATGGCTTGCTGGAAATCAGCATCCTGTTGTGCTTAAAAAACACCATCCCTTTGTGAATCTCTTCTTACCATCTCCACCATCCTGATTTCTGCATCTCCACAGTTGGCTTATGACATGTTGAAAGTGCTGACAAATGCCTTCGCTGCAGGGCTGGCAGGTGGATGAAGCTGCCGCCTGTGTGGGTGTATCTGACATGTCACTGCTGAATGCTGGTGACACCCGCTGCTGCCCTGCCAAGGACTTTCGGCAGTTTCCAACAAGTAGCTGCAGCTTCTGCCTTGTAGCCTGCAGGTGGAAAGAGCCTGACAGCAGGAGGGAGCGGGCTGGGGCAGGTGGATGAAGGAGCTACAAGAAAGCTTTGCCTTTTCAAGTGCTTCATCTCCAGCAGCATCTTTCTGGGCTTGAGAAGGACAGGAGGAAGGGGGAAGAGAATTGCACTGAGCATCCATGGTGGAAAATCGGAAGCTGTGGGTCTTCTCCTTGCCAGCAAACAAGGTCCTGGTGATCAGGCCAGGACTTACCAGCTGCTCAGTAGCATTCCTTTTCCCTGGCAGCCAGGGGAAGCTGCCCACCACCCAGACCCCCACGGACCTGGTTCTATCCAGCCAGCTGCTAAACAATTTGATCAGCCTGGTCTGTGGGGATGTGTGCAAGAGCTGCATGGACTTTGGAAATCCTCGCAGATTCCTGCTGGCTTTGCATGCCTTCCTCCTTGTGTCTGCATGGGTGATAGATCCCCGATTCCTGTATTTGTGGCCTTTGTCTGGAGTTGGTAAAGGCTTTGGAGCAGGTCTGTGGCCCCAAGCTGTGGAGAAATTAGTGGGTTTGGGTTGCTCAAATAATGACCATCAAAGGTATTAGCAAGAGCAGATTTAATAAGATTTTTAAAGGCATGACTTAACAGAATTTGATTGTGAGGTTCACTCTATTACTTATTACATGGGTGAAGTGTATAAATTAAAAATCGAGGCAAAATCCAACTAAAAATGACTGATACAGAGACCAAAGGCACAAAAGGTAGGGAAGACCCTCCTGTTGAGTCACAAGGTTTAAAATAGACCCCTTTGCTTTCTAAACTCCTGAAAGAGCAGAAGTGCATCTGGATCTAGTCTTAGTCTTAGACTTGGTCAGCTGTTTACATCTAAAGGGTCACAAGTTTCACCACAGCGGAAATTCTTACACAGTTTCTGTTTAGCAATACTTTCCAGTTTTGAGGTGGATCTTACAAAGTTTGTCAACAGAATTTACTGCCATTGCTATAACAATCTGTGCACACATACCTAACGACATAAGGGTACCTGTTAAAAATTTCTCTTGAGAGTCAGTGAATTACATCCAATGTCTCAGCATATCTCGCTGGGTGAGGGTTGAGTCTCAAGGAGTGGAGGAACATCAGCCCAGATCCTGTCTTTTGCTGACAGGCCTCTGATTATAGCAAGCTTGAGCTTTTGTGACCTCTGAGAGGCATCCTCCTCAGAGGGAGATGCTGGTTGCTGCACACTGTGAGCTGGGAGAGCTCATAGGGTCTCATTTAGGACCACTCTTTATAGGTTCACAACATAATTGGCTTTAGTCGTAACCAGATTTCTATCCTGGATGCAACCCAAGTCAGTAGTTACTAGAAACAAAACTCTGGTGACAGTGGTACTGTTCCACTTGGGCTATGATCAAGGGAAGGAGTATTCTAAGGCTGTCAGGGGACTCTCGTGAGAAGCAGCCTGCAGTCCTGCATCCAGCTCTGAGGCTCTCACCATGAGAAGGATGTGGAGCTGTTGGAGTGAGTCCAGAGGATGCCATGAAAATGCTCTAGAGGCTGGAGCACCTCTGCTATGGAGATAGGCTGAGAGAGCTGGGGGTGTTCAGCCTGGAGAAGAGAAGGCTCCAGGGAGACCTTAGAGCAGCTTCCAGTGCCTAAAGGGGCCAGCAAGTAAGGGGCTGCCCCATCCTTAACAGTGTTCAAGGCCAGGTTGGATGGGGCTTGGAGCAACCTGGTCTAGTGGAAGGTGTCCCTGCCTGTGGCAGGGAGTTGGAACAGGATGAGCTTTAAGCTCTCTTTCAGCCCAGACTATTCTGGGGTTCTATGATTATCCCTGCTGTCAGCTCCCACCTTGGCCAGAGAACAGAAGTCCCTGGTATGGTCTGTACCTCCCTCCTTAGCTGTGACAGAATACCTGGTATGGTCAAGTGACGCTTCACTATCCAACTCATTACACAAAGGCCAAGGCTTATGGGAATTCCTGAAATCATAGATCAGCCAAGAGGATTGGGGTGGGTGGGGAGGGATGTGCCACCACACAAGCAGGATGCAGGAGTTTCCTGGAGCTGTTGCCTCCCTTCCTCCCTCCCTCCCTCTCTTCTTTCTTCCCTCCTTCCTTCTACCAGCTGTACTTTGGTGCAGCTGCTGCCTTTGGAGATGTTTGGTTTGGACACTTCCACCCTTGTTTAACTGGCATCTTAAGTGTCAGAAAGGAAGAGGTTTGAGTGCTACCTGAGCACCTGCAGTGTGACAGCAAAGTGAGGGTTGACAGGATTTAAGGGTTTGTAACTGGAAGGTTTGTAAAGCAAAATAATGTATGCTCTGAATGATAACACCCTGCTGTGTTCTGCAGAGGAGAGAGCCTTTGGAGAGCTAGCAGGTGAGGGAGGGGACTCAGTGTCTGCTCTTGCAGGGGGCCATTGTGGGGAAGAGAGATGTTGAAGAGGATGAAGTCGTGCTGAAGATAAACCTGTGAACATTTGAGCTTGTGCTGTTTGAACCCGGAGACTCCTCCATGCTTAGCCATGGAGGATACATCTCAGTTTGCTGCTCACTGGGGTGATGCCTCGTGTTATTGTAATGGCCATAGCACTTAACCCCTTTTTTTGGGTGGGAAAGAGCTCCCTGGCTAAGGCAGAGCAGCACTTCTCTACCCTGGCTTCTGCTTTGCATTCTCTGCAGCCATGTTCAGTATTTGCTGTTCCATTAACACTGCTTTTGGGTCTGGGCAGTGGGGAGTTAACTGAGATAGATGGCTTGTGAATTGCCTGTGGGTGTATTGCTTGTTGCTGTAGAAGGCTTTTCCTTTTCTTCTAATAGATTGGAAAAAAAAGTACATTGATAAGTTCTTTGTGATTAAAAGCAGCCCTTCTATGATTTGTATTGATTAAAGAAATATCTTGACTAAGGTTTTAATGGAAACAAATGCCTTGATGAGGCTGGTACTGATAACAAGCATGCACTGATGAACTGAATTAATTTCCTGTGTGATGAAAACAAGGTATATACTTTGTGCAGAGAGCTCTGCTCCAGTACACGTATTCTGAGGATATGGTTTTCTGCTCTGAACGTGGCTTGTTTGAGGTAACCCTGGAACAGGGGGCAGGGAGGGTGGTTTGGGGACAGGAGAAGCTGTAGCAGGGCTGCCATTTGAAGTGCTCAGGTGATACTGCCCATGGCAGTAGGAGAATGGACAGGGAATAGTGGGTGGCTGTTGTCCCCCTGCCATCTATGCCACTTGGAGCAGAAAGAGGTGGAAAGGTTCCCATGCATTCATGATGGTGGTGTCCAGCACCAGGTGCATGAATTCTTGGTGTCCTCTGCACCTGCTACATGTTTCCATGCGAGGAGGTGGTTCTTGGTGGGCACAGAGCACGGTGGTTTCAGTTTAGCACAAAGGCTTTCAGCTGGTGGGCTTGTCTTTTGGAAAGCATTGAACTCAACAGCTTCTGATGCTTTCCTGTGGGCTGTGTCTGGAGGAAGCGCTGGCATCCATCTTTAAATGGCTGCGTAGCTGTAGTGCTGCTTGTCCTCTTCTTTCTCTGACTAGTACCTGCAGAGTGTTCCCATGCCTGAGCAGACATCTTGTCTACCAAGGTGGAACCAGGAGCAGTTTGTGCCTCATGTTCCTGTTAAGTTATTTAGCTGTTTCTTTTTCAGGGTAAATTCACACTGCTGCGAGACACCAGAACAGATGGCAGCTTCCTGGTGCACCATTTCCTCTCCTTCTACCTCAGAGGTATGTCAGCAGCAGGACTCTCCAAGGCAAAGGTTTGCCTTTGCCTGCTCCTTGGAGGTTCCTTCAGGGTGAAGTGTTTCTGTGTGAGCAGAGGGTGGTTCTGCAGAGCATGAGACATCCTCAGATTAGTGCAAAGCTTTGGGATCAGGATTTATGGATCCCAGTCCTGACTTGTTCTTGAGACTTGTTCTGTATCTTCGGTTACATCCCATAATGTCTGTATACCTTGTTTCATCATTAGTACAGTGAATGTTGTAAATCACAGGGGCATTTGACAGTAGGAGGTGACTGCAATTCCTTCACTAGCTAGGTGGTTTATAATGTAATTAAAACTATCAGGAACAACTAACAAATAGATAAGCTGATAGTGAGTAAAGAAACAAAGAGCCTGGCAAGTTGCCTAATTGCTTTTCTGCTAGCAGTTTCACCTGTGAGTAACCTACCAGCCCCTGCAGAGTGGGTGCTGGACTCACAGACTCTTCCAGCTTTCTTCTGGCAAAGCAGCAACCCCAACAAATCTGGTACCTGTAAGACTTGAAACTTAGCTCGAGAGTGCTACGCAGAGAGCATCCTGCCCCCCATAACTGCCATATCCTCAGCTGTGGCTTTATCCCATTAAAAAAAAATTATTTTACTTAATGGAACAGTGTGAACTGCAGGAAGACCTGTGGAGAGCAGGTTACTGTGACAGTGTGAACAATTCGAAATAATCTAATTCTAGATTGATTTGGGTTGGAAAGGACCTTAAAGCTCCTCGAGTTCCACCCCCTGCCATAGGCAGGGACACCTTCCACTAGACCAGGTTTCTCCAAGCCACATCCAACCTGGCCTTGAGCACTGCCAGGGATGGGGCAGCCACAGCTTCTCTGGGCAACCTGTGCCAGGGCCTCACCACCCTCACAGGGAAGATTTTTTTCCTAATATCTAATCTAAATCTCCCCTCTGTCAGCTCAAAGCCATTCCCCCTTGTCCTGTCACTGCAGGCCCTTGTAAAAAGTCCCTCTCCAGGTTTCTTGTGAGCCCCTTGAGGCACTGGAAGCTGCTCTAAGACTCTTATCAAGGCTGAACAAGCCCAGCTCTCTCAGCTTGTCTCCACAGGAGAGGTGCTCCAGCATGAAGCATGGTGGTTTAGTTTTACAGTTAGTGAAAGAACTGATCTTATGTGAAATGGATAAATTACTGATTCATACCTTTTTTTTCAAGGTTATGCTGTGGAACCTGCAGAAAGCTCGCCCCTTGTGGACCACAAACCTGCAGGAGTGTGAACCACAGGAAAACAGTCCACAGTCAGCTGGCCAGTTCTTCAACCCACCGCTTGCACATTCCCTGTCTGTTGCGTCCTGTGGCAACCTCTTTGGCTGCGGAGCTCAAGATGGTAAAGTCAGAATATTTAGAGTCACCGGTGTCAAGTTTGAACGTGAGCTGGAGTTTCAAGGTCACAGCTTGGGAGTATCGCAGGTCCTCTTTATGCCAGGAGCATACTGGTTGTTGACTGGAGGAAATGATGGGAAAGTCTTGCTCTGGGATGTCAACAGTGATGTTGGAAAGCAGCTGAAAAGTCCAGCAAAATCACTGCAGAGGAGGAAGGCCCATGCACCTGCTTCCACCAGAAAAGATGGGAAGCTCAACAAAGTGGCTTCAAATCAACATGCTAGAGTTTTACCAAAGGTAACCATTGAGCACGGAGAGAAGGTGAACTGGATCGCATGTGCAGAGATCAAAGGGTCCAAAAGGGTATTAGTTGCTGATCAGAGTAGTTCTGTATCTGTGTATCCATTGCCAGAACACTAGACACTGAGATGTTTAAAGAAATTTCAGGGCCAAAACCACTTCTCAGAGTGTTTGAAAGGAGTCCAGTTACATGTGCTGACAGTGAACTGAACAGTGAAACCTGCCGCATCCTTCAGAAGGGGAAGGGATTTGCTGTGTACTCACGCAAGTACTCGTAACATAATTGGCTTCACGCAATGTTTTACAGCAACTGTTGGTATTCACTGCAGCTGTTTTTTACAGGGTTGGCAGTTTGCTTCTTGAATTTAGGTAAAACAGGTGTCAATATATTTAGGGGTAATATTAGTTCATGACTAAGCTGACATAATTAAGGTTGGAGGAAGAAATTCACACTAATGGGGATGCCCACAATGCTGAATGATGCTGAGCAGTAACAAAGATGCCACTGACTGAGCCACTTGCACTTTGAACTATTGCAATGCTTTACATTACTCTCCCCTGCTAAACTGTGTCATAGCTTAAGTGAAGATACATTTTTCATTACTTGGTCAGCAGCTGCATATAAGACTAGAGAAGCATCAACTAATGAGTAATCCATTTAGTTTAACTGTCATTGCCAGTTGTTTTTTTCACACTGCAGTAAACGAAGGAGCAGGGGAAATGTTAACATCTGTTTAATGGGTCAGCTGTCTTATTCATTTAGTTGTCTATCCCAGGGAAGAATAACTATTACACTTGTCTTAATAAATGCTTTCTCTCTCACTGCTCTCTTGTGCTTATACTCACTGTAATATTGCCAGACTTACACACAATTTTGTCAAGATGTGTGTTGTATACCCCATCACAGGGGGAACATGAAGGGCCAAAGGCATGGCTCCCCCTTACCCAAATACTTCCACTGTCTTCCCAAAGTTTTAGAAACACGAACAGAACTTGGTTTGCTAGAAATACCTCTCGATTTGCAAGATGCGGGTGGGGAGAATGTACTAAGGAGGAACACGGCAGCTTTTCATGTGTTCAATTCATGCTGGATTTCCCATGGAATGGGCAAATAACTAACTTCCTTGGGCTGTCCTTAACCTTTCTCGAGACGGAATGCCTGGTACTGGCTAAAGACCTGCTTCACTGCTGTGGGGTTTGGGCTGTCTTGTTTCACCAGATGTGCTGTTACTAGATACACATTATCTATCTGCTTTTTTTCTTTTTCTGGATGGAAAAATTTCCAGCTCTTTATTTGCTCCTGAAAATCATTAGCCACTTGTGCTGGCTGTCCTTCCTGTATGGAAGAGCTTCCAACCATCTTGGTTTTGCTCAAGGCAGCTCCCTGCAACTAAACACAACTTACACTCATCCAAATCTGATTTTACCATCATAGTGTTCAAACAACAACAAGAAAAAAGGGCAATCTGTTTGTGCAGACTTTAACAGCAGGAGAATTTGGCCCAAGACATGAACTGTGGGTGGGTGCTACAGCAAAATGAAGCCAAAAACACAGCAAAAAAGCCAAATAGTGTAAGTAGCCCTCATTTCAGAATTCATTTATGTATGAAGACAGACAGGACCAGTGGGTCAGAGGAAGTGGTCCGGATGCTTAGTTCAGTATGTGATACGTTTATGAGCATGTGTCTGTGCATCAATGACCTATATTTGGATATACAGTCTATAAAAAGCCTTGGTACAAACAACCTCCCACAGGAGTCATATCCCCTGTCCTTGTTGTTGCTGCCTGCTTCAGGAGAAAGAATCAAGCCCACCCCAGCTTTTACTTCTCTTCGTGCTCTTCAGGAAGATGGCTAAAGCCAGCATTTCCCTGCGCTCCCTGAATGAGACGTTAAACAGGTCATTAAAGGGTTGTGCTGGCACTGTGCTAAGGGACAGGGAAGGACAAGGGGCAGGGGAGAGGAGAAAGGACTATGTGTTAGAACAACAAACCTGTGCTTCCTTTGCAATTTTGATGGGTGATTGGATGTAAATATACATTGCGTGTATATGGGAAGGGGAGTAGTTCATGGGCAATCTTGTGTTTCTTCTTTGGTCTCTGGGGAGGAGGGGTGAATGCCATTTTGGCCAGCCTGCAAACTGCTAGTCCTAGCTGTTCACTGCAGGATTTGCGTAATTGCTCCATCAGCAAAAGCCTGTAGCTGCATGAAGTGTTGCTGGGTGATTATGATAACGAGAAATTCAGGTTCACACTCTAATACTGTTGTAAATGGGAGGTTTGGGATGAACTTCTGAATTCAGGAAGGTGCCTCGGAGTCTGGAGGGTTCAAAGACAGGAAGTACTGGTTAATGTTAATATCCCCCTTTCCCTGAGAACAGACCTTTCTTAGAAGTTTTAAGAAGGGAGATCAATGTTGCTGAGGAATTGGGACATAGGTGACACGGATTCACTCTCCATTTTCAAAGCCTGTACTCAGAAGAGGAACACTTTGCCGACAGGTTCATTGGCTTCATGTACAATACTCCGGCCCCAGCTGTCCCTACTGGCACCAGTCCATGTGTTCAGCTGCAGTGCGACAGCACAGTTGCTTGTAGATGGTGTCTCTAACCAGATGGGCAACAATTGCAGGATCAAATATAAGCCAAGAGCCCAGCTCTTCAGGAAAAAGAGTTGGAAAAGGGTCTGAAATTTTCCAGAGTCTTCCCTGTTGGTGGATTTTCACATAGGGATTTTCATATACTCCCTTTAAAAGTACTGTGCACTTGGTATCAAGCAAGAAATTTTTAAGTCAATTTTGATGCCACACATATAACTCTGGCTTACCTGTAGTAAAAATGATCGTTGTCTGTTGAGAGTATCACAGCTGATGGAATGCATTACTTCTGCTTATGAAATTAGTGACCAGTCAAGATACTAACATTGTTCACCAACAGCTTTTATGACCCAAATTAACCACAAAAAATCCCAATCCAAACCTAGAGACCTGACCAGAGAGAGAAACAGAAACACGGAAAACATTCCTGAATTTAAAAAGTGAAAATTCAGTCTGTAGGGAAACTGATTGCAGAAGTGTGGATCTAACTGGTACCATGAAGTGAGTGTAACGGTAACTTCACTTACATTAAGGGAAAAAGTGTTTAGAGGCCATGACTGAAATGAAAGCAGGAGGTTTAATCAATTCTTCATTTCCTTCAGAACTTGGACCCAAGAAGCAGCAGCACCGATCCCATCGGAATTTACAAAAAGCTGTAGCAGATTAGTTATGGAGATCGGTCCTACCATGATGTAACTGAACAGAAATTTTTAGAACCAAAATTAGCAAATGATGAAATGTTTGTTTACAGATGCTTAAAACCACGCAAGAGTAATTTACAGACAGGCAATACACCTGGTATTAGAAAGTGCTGGAAAGACAGAACTGGTCAAATTCTAAAGCACTGGACTAAAGGTGTATTATTTAGGAATAAAACTCTGTTATTCCTAAAACTCCTACTACCGGAGTTTCTGAACCATCGCCTCGTATTATCATATTAGACTGCTGCTCTCTCCTTGCACAGCTATAGCTATGAAGTGGAGCTGAAACTTATTCGCACCAAATACTGACCCACTCCACCTCAGCTTATTCACTTGCTCTCTCTGCGATGACAGACTTGATCCTGTTACTACCTATCAGCTCTTCCAGTTCTTCTGAACTACCTGCATTTCTACAACACACAAGCCCCATTTCCCAATTAAAGTTCTGTTTTAGTCCTAAAATTCTCTTGGCCAACATGCACACACAAATACATGTAAATGGGTGAAACCCCCACCCAAAAGTTACTCCAGGAATGCATCAGGACAAGACAATAATTTGTTGAAATCCAACACCCTGTCAGAAACATGCCCAGTTCCAAAATACCTGTTGTGACCCAGCAGGAGACAGGAGGCTCTGAGCAATAAACATCTGCTGAAGCAAGAGAAGTTCTTTCAAAGTAAGATCAAGATGTAAGCAGCTTTCCCAAGACTGTCAAAGAAGTCTCTTAGCCTCAGGAAACAACCAGAAAGTGTTAGACAAGATCTGTACAAGCTGCCACTCAGACAATGGATTAAGGTCAGGGAGACTTAGGAAAATATGCCCCTGTTGATGCTTCTTTATTTTCTCCTTATTCAAGTCAACTGCAGACAGAATCTAAAGCAGAAGAGAAAGGCAGGTAGACTGGGGAGCTACTGAAAGTGCAGCAATGGGGTTCTTGGTCTTTCTTTTAAAACAGGCTAAAAAATACTGTGGAGTGTGCATGAAAGAAGGGAAAACTGTTTTAGATAACCTGCTGCTCTTGCTATCTAAAGTTAGCCTCTATTTGTTATTTTTTTAACATCATCACCTGAAAGCTACTGTGTATTTTGTCCCTACAAAAAAATTCAGCCCAAGATAAAGGAAACAGGACCACAACAAACAAGGTAA
Organism: Coracopsis vasa; assembly: GCA_026283785.1. NCBI lineage: Eukaryota > Metazoa > Chordata > Aves > Psittaciformes > Psittacidae > Coracopsis > Coracopsis vasa. The sequence goes on from JANHGB010041799.1 coordinate 22,602, forward strand.
AGACCTTAATACAGTATTTAACACAGGTAATCACAATTCAGAATCCAGTTCTGTAAACATTAGCATTATACAATCATAATAGTAACAGAAGCAGTGCAGCAAACTGGGGATGAAGAGAGAGATGCTAAAGACAAAAAATGTAGGGCCTTGCTCACAATAAAATTTAGCCAATGACATAGTTTTTGTTTAACTGATACAGCCTGAAGTTCGGCCAGTAAAATGCAAAGAAAAATAACAGAAGTCTAGAAGAAATAGCTGATGCTCTGCTAGTACTTGTCAAGTACATAGTACTGAGGTGTTTGTTCAGTTTTTAGGAAGGAACTTTGAATGATTCATATGTTGATAGCTTTGAGATCCTCAGGATTCTCCAGAACACACCTCGATGTAAATCACCTCAGAGCCTAGCATAAAGAAAATGGTCTTCACAAAAACCACCCCTGGAAGGACAGAAGCCCAACACACCCTACTCTGTGAGTAAAGAGCAGCAAATCCCAGCTATGAAGCAATTTTCTTATTGCTGGTTTACTAAGGTGGTCTTATTACACTGTTTTATTGTGGAAGGACAGTTCCACAAAATAAAAAACCAGAGCAGGATGAGCTGGCTGGAGAAGAGAAATACTGCGGCTGGCTTGTTTATTATTGGTGTCATTTTTAATCTAAGGAAGAATGAGAAGTTCTGCTCAATGTCAGATGGAAATGGTTCAAAATATCCTGACACCACAAGTAAAAGTATAAATTACCTCAAAATGTAATTAGAAAAAAACCCCTGCACAACTAATGTTAATGCAAATGGTTGAGACCTGCAGACATATCTACATACAAATCTTGCATCTGCATTTACAAATTATAAGACCTCTGAATCAGGGAAGGGCAAAACCAACCTTGGGCTGTGTCAAAAACCCCTTAATTTCTAGTGATGCATGTTCTCATATAGCTTGAGAAAAGCCTCAGAATGGCATTTGGATCTGTTCACAGTGCAACATAGGTGTCACCCACCATCACGGCCGAAAGCACCACCCGTTGATGCCCAAGTACCTATGAAACACACTTGTTTTCCATCCCTCAGAGTAGAAACCAAGCTGCAAACCTTGGAGACTCTCTTCACAGACCTGGACTCAAGCTTGCAGACACTGGCACGGAAGTTTGATCTGCAGGCTGAGATGATGGAGAAGGAGCTGAGCCAGGATGCCCTGTGGATACCAGAGGGGAGGTGAGCACTGGAAGGGTCAGGTTGGTCCTGGTCCTGCACATGCAGGTGGTGCTTGTATGGCTCCAGCACGGGGCTGTACAGCCTGTAGTGATGTTTTACCTTCCAAGGCCCTGGGGAGACCTTAGAGCAGCTTCCAGTGCCTAAAGGGGCTGACAAGAAATCTGGAGAGGGGCTTTTGACAAGGACTTCTGACAGCGACAGGACAACGGCGAATAGCTTTAAACTGTGATTCTATGATTCTTTCCCAGTTGGAATTGCTATTTACTGCAGAACTGGGTAATCTGAGGAAAAATTGAGGTTCCTTTGATAGCTGTTTCTTTAAAACCCAAAACTAACAATATAGTCTGTGAAATATTTATGTGGTTTAAAACCCATGCCACTTCCAGGACAGTGGGGACATCAAGCCTGCCCAACTTTGCATAACTTTGTCTCACAGTAAGTGCAGGGAAAAAACCCAAACCACCTCATTAACACTCGTTACTTTCTCTGAGGCCAGAAGAAGCAAGGCCAGAAGACTCTCATTTTTAGCTGCTTAGTCTTTCCATCTCCTGCTTCTGGAGCAGCTCTTGCTTTCCGCACACGCGGGAAGCCGGCTCTCCTCAGGCTGCCCTCCAGCGAGACCCGCGGGTAACGCTTTATGGCCGAAATGCCTGTTCAGACAATAGATCCGCAACCCCGCGGTTCCACACAGACCCGCAGCGCGCCAATGGTCGGACCGTCACCTCGGTGCCGGCCTGCCCCGCCACCGGATGCCCAACCCGAGCGTCCTCGGTGTCTATCTCCCGGCAGGCTCGGCTCGGAGGAGGAGCGAACGGCAGCGCGCCGGGAGACGCCTGTCAGCGCGGGACGGGGTGGAGCGGGCGGCGGGCGCGCAGCGCTACAGCGGCGGCCATTGCAGGAGGCCGCGGGCCTGCCTGCTGCCGCGCCCCCGCCGCGGAGCCGTACCTCGGTGGGTGCTGACTCCTTGCCGTGACCGCTCGGGGACCGGGGTGTGCGGGGAATGAGAGACTGCCGCCGGGCGGGGGGCCAGCCTCGTCCTTAGCTGTGCAGCGGCGTTGCTGTGTGCCAGGCCCCGGCTGTGGTATGTGGGGCTGCCCCGCCGCCCTGCCTCCGTCGCTGAGTATCCAGGGCCTTCGCCAAGCGTCCAGTGTGCTGTCTGCGTACTAATCGAGCTCAGCCCAGAGCAGGTACACATGCACTTAGTGGGTCTTTTTACCAAACTGCCTGGAAAAATGTTTTTTTTAAAAAAATTAAGAGTTTGTTTTATCGACAAAGGGAAAGCAGAAACAATAAAACCCAACTTAAAGTGTATTTGTCTCCATGTCGAGTTCCTGCGTGACTGAAATTGCAGCTTTTCCCTCATAAAGACCTCAGCTCTTTTTGAAGCTGACAGTTTCTGAGCAGCTTATAAAAACTTACTAAGTTCCTATAACTTAAAAACCAATCAAACAAAAAACAAACAAAAAACGAGGGGGGTGGTTCATACTTTTTTGCTGTAGGTGTTTCTTATTTTCTGTATTACGTATTTCTGGGCCAAATGGAAAAGTCCTGTGGAGAGAAGTGATAGAAAGGCTGGATGATCCCCACAATTTTAACTCATACAAGAAGATGCTGAAGTGTTGAATGCATTGGTTAATTTCTTGCTTGTATTAACAACAAGTATTTTGACTTTTTAGTCTCAGCTTAAGCAAATGATTGAGGAGGAACACTGTCCTCTGATGCACAGGGATGTTGTAGTTCACCTTCAGAACGTGCTGGAACCAAGTCTGTACCAGAACAGCTTTTGAAGGACGAGCATGTACTGAAAAACTGACTGAGCAGAAGGCCAAGGTAACTGTGATAACAGACCCACCAAACGTGAGAATGGTGTGTCACTAGTAGAGAGTAAATGCTGCAAGAAATCTCACCACCTTTCTCCCCTCTGCTTACCACCTCCTTGCTATCCCCAAAGCATCTGTTACAACTCACAGGAAACTGGTAGGAAAATCTGCTACAGTTTCTCCGTGTCTTCAGAAAAGACTTCTGTCTTTCTCTCAGAGTCTAATCATGAGCAAAAGTAACCACGTAAGCAAACTTCTTAAATCTGATGTTTTCATAAAGCAGCTGTAAAACTGAGCGTTTTCTTTTATAGTCGTAATAGGAAGTAAAATACGTGTTTCTTCTTGATTTCAGGTACCGAGGTTGTACTAATCTTGTTCCTCTACTTAAAGCCAGTATGTCGAAGAAATCGGGGGCTCCGCTTTCCTTGTCTGACTGCCTCTGCCCAATCTGCATGGAGATCTTTGTAGAGCCCGTGACGCTGCCGTGCAACCATACCCTCTGTAACTCCTGTTTCCAGCTCACAGTTGAAAAAGCCAGTCTTTGTTGCCCTTTTTGTCGGCGTCGTGTCTCTTCTTGGGCCCGATATAATGCCCGCAGAAATACTCTTGTCAATTGGGAGCTCTGGGAAAAGATCCAGAAGCATTATCCGAAGGAGTGTGAGCGTAGGATTAACGGACAGGATTTGGAAGAGGAAAGTAAGTAAAATGTCACTTCTCCTGGGATGTCTCTGTGTTACCAAATTAGTTACTGTTGGTGGACTTTGGATGTTGTGAAACAAGAAGCTGTACGTAGACAGATGTTAATGCTAGCAAATGCAGTGTCAGAGCTCTCCTGTGAAAGGGGCTTGCAAGGCAAAGAAAGGGGCACCTGTGCCATTTTCATGTGTAGGTCAGAGAGGGAGTTGTATTTGGTCATTTAAGTGCATATTTGTTCATGTGTTCTGCACAAAGTGTTGGTGTGTGGCTGCCTAGCCTTGGAAAGGCTGTAAATCATTACAGATACAACTTTGGCTGTAAAAACTGTAAGTGGAGTATTTGTCCGTGTGTGTTTATCACTGGAGAATAAATGTAGTGGTTCAAAGTTGTTCACTCTTAGATGCTATTAATTAGTGTGATTAGAAATTATAGGCTTTTAGTCTGTGCAAGAGTCTCTGAGCCTAAAATTCTGATGTCAGAGAAAAGGAAGTGAAATCTAATTAATTCTTTGAAGAAGGATTTTTGGGGGTTGTTACGTTGTAAGCTCCCTTGGGGGAGGCTAATTGGTAGGTTGGCTCTGTGACAAGTTGTGCCACTTGCTACATTAAGAAGTTCTTTCAGTGGCCAAAAGCAAAAGACTTAAGTTATGGTTAGCATATGTATTTGCTTCATATACAGTGCTTGGAAAACTGCACTGGTTGTTCTGTAACACAGTGCTTTCTCCCACACCACATCATTTCTGTGACAGGGTATGGAAATAATTTTTATTAAAATCTTTTCTTGTTGACTGTTGTGATCTTGTTTAGCTCCCCACTTTAATTTTTTCCTCTCTTTCCTCTCAATTAGTCTGTGTCCCTCATCCGCAGCACCAGCTGAGCAAGCCTGGGGAACTGAGGCAGGAATATGAAGCAGAGATTAGCAAGGTAAGTCTAAAAATATATTTAAAAGCATAAATGGTTTGTATCTAGTTATTTTGATTGTTCCCACAAACAGCTGTAATGTTATTTAATGAAAAAGAAAGCTATTTAAAAGGGCATTGCTGCTGCAAGAACACACTGGTCATTCCTGAAGTATAAATTAAATTTCTGTCCTTTATGGAAGAGGAGAGAATTCCTTGTGTGCAGAAGGGTTCTTTCAGGGTTAGAGTGTTAACTTTCACTATCTTCACTCCTGGCAACAGATACTAAAATACCTTTTGTAGGTCCTCAGATGCACATAACTTATTTTGTACTAGCAAACTGTCCTGGGTTCAGCAGTAGCAGTCATTTTTCTCTTTCTTAGTAGCTGGTGCAGTGCTGTGTTTTTGACTTTCAG
>JANHGB010041799.1:27741-40275 GCA_026283785.1 Coracopsis vasa
CTGAAAGTCAAAAACACAGCACTGCACCAGCTACTAAGAAGGAGAAAAATGACTGCTACTGCTGAACCCAGGACAGAATTATAGTTGGAAATAGTAACAAAATGCTCCTTTTCCTGACAGCCCTGTTGGTTGTTACAAGAGCTTAAGTTATGAGCAGAGGACTGTGAGATTCTCTTTTATGGTAGTCAGGGGATAAGATTGATTGGTAGCAATAGTACTGATGGTTAATGGAGATGGGGCCCAAAAGCAGTGAAACAAGTAACGGTGTCTGCTGCCAATCATAAGACATCAATACATGATTTCTAACAAACTCACACTTAACATAGCTTTTGTAGTATTACAGCTCGATGCTCTTTTCTAAAGCAAATCTCCAAATTCCATTGCCCAGTTAAGAAAGCTTTATTCATTCTTGAAGTGTCCTTGTGGAGTTGCTGATAACTGATTTATCAAGAGGGGATGTCTGCCTTAAGGAAGGTAGACTTAATGTTCTTGGTCTGCTGCTGCTGCAGACCAAGAAGCACGTTTCATCTCTAGACCCATGTATTTGGAGATCTTAGATTTTGTTACTAACATTTTGAAAAGGTAATGGCATTTAACCTTGCAGGTTACTGGTTTTGAAGTGTGCCGTGGCTTTGTGAAAGAGTGCATTGTTCGCATTTAAGGAGCGTCAGCTGAAGGGTTCTGGTGTAAAGTGTGGTCCTACAGTAGTAACCAGATGTATTTTCAAAAAACCCTTTTATAGGTGGAGGCAGAAAGGCGAGCACATGAGCAAGAGGAGAACAAGGCAAGCGAGGAATACATTCAGCGCCTTCTGGCAGAGGAGGAAGAGGAACAGAGATTGGCAGAAGAGAGGCGAAGGGAGATGGAGAAACAGCTGAAGCAAGATGAAGAGTTGGCTTGGCAGCTGAGTAACAGCCTGGTGAGTTAGGATCAAGGGGGACAGTAGAAAACATTGATACAATGCAAGCAACTTAGACTTTTCATAGCAAAAATTAAAACTTTGAATGAAATAAATTTATTGTAATTGTAGTTGGAAGCTGTTGTTGGCCCCTGGCACTTTAGATCATTGATTGATTGTTAGTTATTGAAGAACCAGCAGGAGGGTGAAATACGCCAAACATTCCTACCTGTGTAACGTGCACTTGAAACATGTGCTCTGGATGTTTTCATTGTGAAACATTTTGAAACATTGGTTTTCCTCTGAATACTTCCTTTTCCCCATGATTTTAAAAATATTTGTTTGGAAGAAATTGATGTCTGTAACCTGTACTGAAAAAAACAAAATGTACAGTGACAGATGGAAGTTTACCTTGTGTTTTGGGCTGCTTTGTTGTTTCTTTATTTTGTTAATTTGTTTGGGGATTTTGGTTGGTTGGTTTTTGCTACCTGAAAATATGATGATGAAACCTGTATATTTACTTGAGGAAAACCTCCTCTCTTAATACTAGATACAGGAAAGTGTACAGAACATGTAGCATTTCTTATTCCATAATGATACATTACTTACAGTTGTAGAATTCTTTGGACAAAAGTAAGTAATTCTGCAGGAGAAAGAAAGTAGTTTTCTGGTTTCTCTTCAGTTTGCATCATGTTTTGTTTTACATAACACTATTTTGTCTGTCTTTGTTATTGAAGAATGATGATTACAAAGGACATGGGCTCAGCAGTCCTGCACAAGCAGGCAGTGTCTCACTTGAAACATCCCCAGCTAATTTGTGCAAGACGAAGAGCAAACCAAGCAACTCTGGAGACATTCAGAAGTAAGCAATTGAAGTTTTTTCTCTTTAATTATTAGTCTTTTTCTTGGTATAATGCCCCTTATCTCCATCTGCTTCTTTAGAATCCTGTAGTCCAACTTTCCTAGGTAATCTGGGGTAAATGTAAACCGTTGCATGTTAAAACGTCTCCTCAGAGGATAAAATGGAGGAGAATGGAAGCACTTGTCCTTCTCTTCTTGTATTTGTCAGAATGAGCCTGAAGATCTCGATTAATGTAAAGCACTGACAAGTCAAGGGAAAAAAAAAGTTTTAAAAGGTGTTTTCTTTCTACTTTTAAAGGTACCTGTCTCCAAAGCTTCATCGTACATTGAGATCAGCATCATTCTCTAGAACAAGAGAAAGAGGCAGGAGTGACTCTGGCTCTGCGGTAACTAGAATAATTTTGTTATAAATCTCAGTGTTAATAATTATGGGTTAACTTTCCCCTTGCCTGTAGGATTGGCAATCTTGTGTTCCCCTGGCACATCAGCACTGGCCAGTTTATCATGCCCTTTTTTAACTACCTTTAGTATTCAAGATTTCTCAGCATGGAAAGGGAAGAAACCATGCTTGACAGTCTGCAGATGTGCACCTATGGCTTACTTTGATGGTTACCTTGTATAGCCTTACAGGCACCTTACCTGAATGTCTTCAGTGACCTCTGGTTGCAACCAGTGGTGTGTAAAACTAAAACAATGGTTCTACAGCTCACTGGAGGAGGTTGCGCTCTGATTTTTCATCATTTCATATGTCTGTCTTAGCTGTCCTGTTCGGGTTTAAAAGATGATGAGCATGCTTGAACAGTTGATTTGAGTCATTGATGAGAATGCAGCAGTTGTTTTCAGTCCTTTAGCTGGACTTCTGTAGCTTTTCTTCAATATTTTCTTTATTATTTACAATAATATACATTAATTATGTATTTTTTATAATAATACATTAATTATGTATATTTTTTTTAAGAGAAGAATCCAAGTTAATACCCCAGAGTAGTTATGAACAACACAGCTGTGAAAAGTGAGAGTTGCATTTTATTCATACCCATTGGCTTTTGCTAAATTTACTTTATTAGTGGTCTGTCCCTTTTTTTCAGGAGACCAATGGCAATGAAGGCAGCAGTTCAGCATGGCAAGATGAGCAAGAGGAAATGCCAACGCTGTCTCCACAGCTGACTGGTGTCAATAAAGATTCCAGTGCTATGGATTCGTTTTTGGAATCGTGTATGGATTATTTCAGTACTTCGGCTTCGGGGGAAACTACTGCTGTCAAGCAGGAAGAAACACCAGGAACAAATTGTGTAGGAGAAGAAATTCTAAATGCATTGCATGGAATCACAAAAGGGGAAGGCTCTGGAATAGCTCTTAGATCTAAAGCAGAAGATGATGGAGGTGAGTCAGACAATGGCAGTTTAACACACGTAGAAAGCATAAACCTTAAAAATTCTGCTGAAGCTCATACCTGTATTCAATCAGCAGCAAATTCTGTGGTGTCTGACAGCACAAGTGTGATATGTGACCTTATGAGGGTGGCTAGAGACTCAGATGAAGAGAACCCAGACAGCCTGCGGAACACTAAGGAGACTCCAAAAAGAAAGTTGTTGGAGCCACCAGCTGAAGAAGTGATTGACTTTTGTGTGCTTGATAAGAGGAGAAGAACTTTACCGGAAAGTTTAGAGGAGCAAGGGGAGCAGATAAATGATTTTAACTTGCAAATGCAGAAAGCCTTTGAGCAGGAGATCTATGAAAGACGTATGCAAGAGGAGCAGGACAGGCTTCTGGCTCTGCAGCTGCAAAAACAGATCAACAAGGAGGAAAGGACACTTAATCGACAGAAGGGCTCTCCAGATCAGTATCTTCTTCGCACCAAACCACCTCAGTCGGTGAAAGACTCTCCTGCTAGAAAGGGAAGTTCTAAGGTGGCAAAAGACTCAAAGGTATCAAAAAACCAGGCTGAAACAAATCACCGCAAAACTCGCAGAGGTTCTTGCAATGAAAATTGGCAGTCACCTGCCAGAGTCCGGATGAAATCACCCAGCATCAAGGGAGGAAAGGTGTTGAATTGTGTGGTTAATACCAGTGATGCAAATGATATTTGTTCACTACCCAAGAATAAGCAAAAGACAATCCTTCAGATGTTTAAAAGCCCTGTTGCAGAGTAGATCAGCAGAACCACAGACGTGTGGTGAAATGAGAATTAAAGCTGTGGTAATGCTTTCTCCTGTGTTGGGCAAAGCTTCTTGCGAACAGCTGTAAAATTGTTGGTTTTGGGGGGAATCACTTTGGGCCACAAAGAGTTCTGTATTTTGAGTTTTAATAATTTACACCCCCAGTCTTTAAAAAAATGTAAATGTTCTTTTCTTGACTGCAGCTTATTTTCTAGCAGTTACGTTTACATAATTTTGAATGTGAATACTGTTAGTGTTTAAAAACAAAAATAACTGATGGTCTGATCTTAAAATGAGAGCTTGGAGCCTTTTGTGGAAAGGATGCATGTTCCACAGAGGTTAAGCTAAAGCTAAAAAATGAGTCTGTATTTCCAGTTGTCTGCCAACTGCAAGGTTGAAGCTTCACTCAACACAACCACTGGTCTGTTTAATCGAAGCATGTTACTGGAATTTAGGCTATTTGTTGAATGATATTGTTCGCACAACAGGTAACAAGAGTATAACTGGACAGCCAGTCTTGCAGGCACAATTTTCGTACACTTTCTTAGAGAAAGTTCTCATTCCTCTTCCTTAGGGAAAGAGGAAAAAAACAGGTCACTCCCCCACTGCCAAAGCCAAGGATTTTTCATAAATGCCAACAGTATAAGTGGTTGTGGGCTTATATTTGCCTCTGTTCGTAGAGGTCACTTATGCAAATCTGACACTTACTGTCATTAGGAAAAGATACTTTTGTTGTCTTACTGCTAGTGTTCTGCAGCTTTATTCTTGTACAGTAGTATTACCTATATGTAGTGCTATTTAATTTTTATACTCAAACTGGTTTGAGTTTGATTAAAAATGCATAATATTACAAAAATGTAGTTCAGAAGACAGTTATGATGGAGAAAGTTAAACCAAAAGGGGGAGCAGCAGCTGAAGTTGTCAGAAATGACATAACTGTAATTAAAGATTCACGTAACTACCATGCCTGGCTGGAACTAACACAATTCAAAAGAATTACCACTTAGACTTGTGGGGAAGCTGAGGCCTGGAGGAGGTTGAGGCTGGTGAAGAGCTGACCAGCTGCTACTCAGCAGAAGTATTCTTGCTAGATTGTTTTATCTATTGCTATTATAAAGACATCTTTTGACCTTTCTTTGCTTGTAATGAGATACTTTTCCACTGTCCATGTTTGAAAGAGAGCAAAACACAACTCTGCATTGCTGAAGTGTTTGTGCTAGTCACCAGTGTTAGCAAATGTTTTAAATGTGTTATTTTTTTGAACCTCTGTAGAGGTAATGATCTTTAACTTGGTTCTGGGAAATCGGTAACAAAATCCTTGACAGCAGTATCTTCTGATGTTTTAAGTTTTAAAAGCCAACAAATCCTGAAATTTTATTGAAAGCACAAACAGCACATCAAGCAAAGTTGTGAATTGTGCTGTTTCTTTGCCTGCATGTCTCTAGTAATGGGAGGGTTTCTCATAAAGGAATGATGTGTTCTGAGATGGTTTTTGAGAAAGTTACAACTGGAGACCAGCTGCAAGTCATTCAGTTTGCCTCTTGCTGCCTCAACTATTGTGCTGGAAGCAGTATAGATCTGTTTCTGTTTAATCTTTACCTTTGTTCTGGTTGTTTGCCGTCTTACCCATGTAGTCAAATACAATCCTTCATTAATTAAAATGTTCTTTAAGGCAGAGGTAGTGACTTTTTTCATGCTAGTGACATCTGGTCTTTCCAGTCATGATAAGCACATAAGAAGTAAACTCTCCATTTTCAAAACATATGAGGAGAAATTTTAAGTCTGTTCAGTTTTGGTTTACAATCAATTTCTGAAGTCTGATCACTAGTTTTAACTTGCTCAAAAGATGGTACCTCCTCTGGCACTGCTTCTCTGAGTTATTGCTGATGCGTGTAATGGGTTGTTCAGGATTTCAGAGCAGGTTGGGGCTCTGGTTCCTGGTTCTCTTCTCACATACGTTGCCCCTGCAGCCACCTGATGAGCATGCCTGATGCAACTGTCTCTGCAGCTTTAAACACTTTGTTTCTATGGTCCTGGCAGTCCTGCACCCCTCTAAGGGTTTGGAGTGCTGGCCCTGTTAGGCTTTTTGCATTTTACTCTTTAGTCTTGCACAGACTTAAGTCCTCGCCATTGACAGCAAATCCTGCTGCTGTGATTCCATTGCAATAAATACAAAAATTACATAGTCATTTCAAAGGTCTAAATAGTACAGGAGTATATTTTGGTGTGTGTATATATATATCCAAAGGTGTGTTTTTCTATTTTACTGGATTTTGTCCTCAGTGTAAGAATGATGTCTTATGTAAGAATCATTATTTTTATTAAGTAGAATGGAAAAAAAGCAAAGTTAAAGTTGAACATTAACTAAAACCCAACTATAACTTCAAAGTGTACAAAACCTATGATCTATACCAGCAGCCTCATCCGAGGTGGGTTGCTGCAAGCTCTTGGCTCCCAAAGATAACCACATTCCTCACTGTGTGTGCGACATAATAAATCCTCACCAGGCATCTCTTTGGCTTGTTCTTTTAGATGTTTCCTCATGTCATGGAGTGTCTCAGTGTCGCTGTTTGGTTTGGGTTGGAAGAAACCTTAAAGCTCATCCAGTTCCAAACCTCTGCCATGGGAAGGGACACCTTCCACTAGACCAGGTTCAACCCTTGAACACTGCCAGGGATGGAGCAGCCACAGCTTCTCTGGGCAGCCTGTGCCAGGGCCTCACCACCCTCACAGGGAAGAATTTCTTCCTAATGGCTAATCTAAATTTTTGCTCTTTGAGCTCAAACCCTTTCCCCTTGTCCTGTCATTGCAGGTCCTTGTAAAAAGTCCCTCCCCAGGTTTCTTGTCAGCCCCTTTAGGCACTGGAGCTGCTCTATGGTCTCCCCAGAGCCGTCTCTCAGCCTGGAGAAGGCTGAACAAGCCCAGCTCTCTCAGCCTGTCTCCATACCAGAGGTGCTCCAGCCCTCAGAGCATGTTTGTGGCCTCCTCTGGACTCACTCGAGCAGCTCCACGTCCTTCTTGTGTTGGGGACCCAGAGCTGGACACAGGACTGAGGGGGAGTCTCACAAGAGCAGAGTAGAGGTGCAGAGTCCCCTCCCTTGACCTGCTGGTCACGCTCCTTCTGATGCAGCCCAGGACATGGTTGGTTTCTGGGCTGCAAACACACACTGATGGGTCATGGTGAGCTTCTCATCTGCCAGCACCCCCAAGTCCTTCTCCTCAGGGCTGCTCTCAACCCAGTCTCTGCCCAGCCTGTATTTGTGCTTGGGATTGCCCTGACCCAGGTGCAGCACCTTGCACTTGGCTTTGTTGAACTTCATGAGGTCTGCACTGTCCCACCTCTCCAGCCTGTTCTGGTCCCTCTCGATGGCATCCCTGCCCTGCAGAGTGTCGACTGCACCACACAGCTTAACAAAAGGCCTGGCTGGGATTCCCAGGTTTTCAACCAGCCTTCATTCACAAAAAGTCACTGGACCTTTATCTCATCCGGCATTGCTGCACCACAAGGAACATGGGCGTCTGTGTGGGCCAATACCTATGCTGTAGAAACCCGTGTCCTCTGGGAAGAGGAATTGCAGGGATCAAACCTGCTGTGAAGGGGAAGCAGGGAAAATGCCGCATTCAAGGAAGATGAAATACACCAAGTCTCCCCATAGCAGGCTTCATGGGGCCACTAGCAGGGACAGGGGGTTCCCAAATCAAACTGCCCCAAAGGCACTGATCCCACACATCCCTGCAGATGCCCTTCATGTAATTCCTGCAGTGGGTCCAGACTTGTGTCCCCACGGTGTCTCCTCTTCCCCAGGGTGATGGTGCTGAACTGTTGTTCTCTCCCCAGAGCCTGCCCCATTGTCCTTGAGGAGCATTCCTCGCTGTGGGAGATAAGAAGAATCACTTTAAGTGTATACTTCCTTAAATCCCTTGAACTCCTGAATTAAAATAAGGATGTGGGATTTAACTTGGAAGGTTCTGAAGCAGATATTTTTGTTATACATCATCATGCATGTCACAAGTCTAAAATATTTGGAAGGGGTGTATAAATAGCTGTTTGATCACCTTTTCTCATCTGGTTCCTGCTTCCCTCTATCTCACAGCTGCCACAGAGCACAGACATATGTGTGGCACTTGGGAACCTGCAGTTTTACTTTCGTTTAATTTCTGAGTTTCCATGTTACAAACCTTGTTTTATCCGAAATTTAGAGAAGAGGAGAGGAAAGGAGAGGAGAGGAACAGAGTGTGTGGGGATGCTGCTTCCCTGAGCATCACTGAGCCACCTGTAGACTGTCAGGACAAAACTGTTGGCACCAAAACTCCATCACACTACTGGGAACCACACCATGCTCCGGACAATTGTTGTGTCAACACAAGAACTCCCAGCCTGTGAAATGGGAATTTTCATGACATTTTCAGTGGACAGAGGGGCAAAACAAGCCAGAAGCTGTTTCTTACCTCAACAGCTGAACCAGCTGGGGAGGCCTGGGGGCAGAGTTTGGGCTGCCCCACATCTTCCTCGCCATCACCCCGCTCGCAGGCATCACCCCAGGCCAGCAGCTGGTAGGGATGCCCTGAGCTCTGCACCACAAAGGCACTGGGGCCAGGCAGGGGCAGCTCTGGTGCTCCTGGCTTGTTTTTTGTTTTTAAAAGCCACGTCAGAAGATGTTTCTATTAAAACCCTTCTGGGTCCAAGACGTGAATCCGCAGCCGCAGCCACAGCCAGCCAGCTTGTCTCCCTGTCAGCTGAAAACCCTGCACCGCTGGGCCGCCGGGGCCAGTGCCGCAGCCCTGGAGATGAGAAACATTTGCCATATGCTGAGGGATTACTGTATAAAACCAAGATGCTTGGCCACACGCCAAGGCACAGGGTTTCCAAATAGAGTCTGAATCCTGGACAGAAAAGTTCCAACTAAATATAGACATGACAGCCTCAGAGTTGACTTCTTTCTTTGGGGGGGTTGTGTGTGTGTGGAACTTGAGTTCAGTTAAAATAGCCAGGTTTTTGTGTTGTGCTTTCTTTTGTGCCCTGCTGAGGGAGCAGGTAGAGGCACGTTTACAAACAGAGGTACAAGCCCAAGGAGGCGGCGAGAGGACCATCCTCCTGCCTGCCCTGGGATGCTCTGAGGGATGGAGCGGATGCATAGGCAGAGACCCTAGGTTGCATCCAGCCTCTGAGTAGGAATCAGGGGAGGCAGCTCTGGCCTCCTCTTCCTCACATCCTGCAAAAGGAAAGGGTTATCTGCATAGAAACCATTGCAGGAAACCAAAAACGCTGGGGGAGCCACGACGACATGGGGGACAAGACAAGCAGGTGGCCTTGCAGAAAGCCTGGTGCCTGGGGGGGCTCAGTCGCACTTAGCTCAGCAAGAAGGAACGTTGCCCGGTGGTTTTGGCAGAGCTGGGAGCCGGGAGCGATGGGAAGCTGAGCAAAACTCAGCGAGGAGATGGTGTTTTCAGTTGGAAAAGGCTATTTGGATCCTCTAAGCTGCCAGCCCTGCTCACACCTTTCTGAGATGTTGGCTGCATTACTCAGCCATAGGCGTACCAGCAAATGCAGAAACAAAATGAGAGCTCAGCAGCAAGATGGAGCAAGGGGCCAGGATCACAGTGGTGCTGCCAGCTAAGCCAGCCCTCGGCTTTGGGATGGAGGAGCTCTGGGTGCAAGAAGTAAAATGCTTTAGCAAAAAGCCCATAGAAAAAACAAGAAAGTGAATATCTGGGATGGAAAAGCAGGCAATGAATGCACTCATCACTCTGAGCAGTGTTGGGAGGAAGCGTTGGAGAGAAAGTGGAGCGGACTCATCCTCAGCAGCACAAGCACCATCACTTCTGCTCAAAGCAGCAGAATGATGAAACTTCCTTAAAGGGTTGGAGAAAACTCCCAGAAAGCCATTAAGTCATTTGCTATCCAATAACAGATATATATAATATATATAATATATTGTTTATAACCTTGATGAGAAAAAGGAAGTCAGACAAGAACCCACATATGCATTGGCTTGCAAAGTTTCAGCAAGACCTTTCCAACACCTTTGCATGGCTTGCAGTGTTTTATTTTAGGGTTCACAGGACAGCTGATAGGGATAAAACTTAAGGAGATGCTTGAGACAGGCCTTTAAATGAGGGTGGCCCTAGAAAACACGGGACATCTCAGATGGGCAAACATTGAGTAATCGAAAGTTGAACAAAGGGGAAAAATAAGGGTTTGTAAATTCTTATTTAGAATGAAAAAGGTAGGAAAGCAGCCTGAGGTGGGATCCCTCCACAGCAGGGGAGCTGCCAGACGGGAGAAGCCTGGCTCTGCAAAACTCATGCTTCTAAACAACAGCGCTGGGGAGGTCAGTGACATGGGGGAGGTACAGCTAATAATAATAACAAATACTGCCAGAGTTATACCTTACATAGCTAAAACTGCTGCTGGAACCAGCTTTCTGAGAGCCCGGTGAAAAGCTTTTGTTTAATTTATGGGGCTCAGGCTATATTTAGCCAGCAGATCCTTGGGGTTTTATCCGGGATCGCTGCTTTGAGCTGGCAGCTGGAACATTTTCATTGTTTGCTCTGGGTTTGGGTTTTGTTTTGTGGGGAGGCTTTTTTCCCAAAGGGAGAAAAAGGAAAGGAGATGCCAGGGTCTGACCGCACTGGCCTCCTGACACTGCCAGCAGCACCTCAGAGGGCAAAAGGGCCTCAGGGCAGCTCTCTGCCTCACAGCAGGTTTTGTGGGGAGGTGCTGGGGGGTCACAGGGCAAGCCCCTGTTCTCCAGCCTGGCCAGCTTCTGGGAGCACACATTCATCCCCAGCCCCTGCCAAAGGCAAGATCAGCAGGTAAGAGCATGGAGGGGGAGTGTCACCCCCAGCTGGAGGACACACGGTGTCTCCCTGTCCTTCAGTTGCTGCAGTGATTTAAAAATAGCCTGGGCAGTGCAGTGAAGTGAGAGCATCCCCTTCTTCCAGGAGAGTGAGAAGCACTCCAGGCTGGGAATGTGTGTTCAGTGGGGAGTTTATTTGTTAGGAAAGCCCTCTGGTATCTGCCTGGAGCATGGATGTGAGAGGAGCCATCTGCTCCGGGCCAGGCGGTATTTACACCTCTGTGCCAACGCGAGCAGAGATGGGCTCTGCAGATGCCTGGTCCCCAGCTCCCATCACACAGCCAGCACCTCTGCCCTGCACAGCCCTGATGATGACGATGCAGCTGTCTCCATTTAGGAAAACACCATTGTGCCGCGCCAGGATCCCCCCTAGCAGCTCGGAAATCCATAGGGATTTCCCCTGGCGGCTGACAAGAGCTAGTGCGGTGGGGTGGCAGCAGGGACAATGCCTGCCATCACACAGGGGCCTGCCCAGGTGTCCATGCTGTGTGGGGCACACCAGTAGCCCCTCTCTGGAGATATGCCCCAGTGTTGAGCACAGTGCAGGCAGGGGCAGGGACTGGAGGGGTCAATGGGCTGAGGACCACAGCAGAGCAGCCCCCAGGTTTGGGGGATGCTGCATCACAAAGGGTGTTCCAAGCGTTGCTGCTCCACCACCAGTGCTAGGGGTTGCAGGTGACACCTCTCCACAGGGCTCAAGTGAAGGTATTTGTGAGTTGTTGAGACAGAAAGGAGGCAATTAAAAGCAAAAAAAGAAGCATCTCATCCATGCACATGCTCCCAGTCTGGCTCAGGCTCAGCTGTCTCTAGCCCAGCACTGAGGATGCTCCGGAACCCCTGTCTGCCTGTCCTGATCAGAAGGGATGCAGGGCTGGGACTAAAGGGAAAACTTTGAAGAAGGACAGCGAAAAACCTGACTGTTTTCAAACTTACTTGCCCCTCCCCCTCTTTTTTTATTCCCTTTTTCTCCCTACAGAGTAAATCTTCTCTCATTTGGACCCTGCTGACACAAACAAGCCCGGGTTTTGCACTGAACTGCTGGTAATCACCTTTTCCATCGCCAGCCAGTGTGGCAAGCTAATTTTATCCTCCCCGACTCCGCCCCCCTCCCATCTCCTGGAGATTGTCCTGTTACAGCCAGGGAGTGCTAGAAAATAGCACATCGCCCACTCATCCAGCTTCCTTCAAGGGAAATATTTATATTATGCCAAAGAGAGGGTTTCCATGGCAGTAATGACTTTAGCACTGTCGCCTTGGAAACCACTTGAGGCCATCTTGAAGGGTTTGAAAATACCCTTCACAGACAAATAAGGAGAGGGAGTGGAAAGGCTGGTGGGATTAGAGTGGCCTTTCAGTCTCCCCTGGCTTGCCCAATGGCACCTCGCCTGGGTCCCTGCCTTGTGTCACCAGGATGCTCTGTAGCCCCAGTGTCGCTTTACAGATGAACCCAGGACAAATAAATGAGGCACTCTGCACACATAAATGGTTCAGTAGATGCTTCCTCCTGCTGCCCAAGCTGGCTGGCAGTGCCTCTAGTGTCAGGGCACTGCTCAGCAAGTGTGAAAGAACTGTCCCCAGCACAGAAGGCAGCTTCAGAGAGACTTCCTGCTAACTCTGAAGTGATCATAGAACCATAGACTGGTTTGGGTTGGAAGACACCTCAGATATCTAATTCAAACCCCCTGCCACAGGCAGGGACACCTTCCACTAGACCAGGTTGCTCCAAGCCCTGTCCAGCCTGGCCTTGAACACTGCC
>JANHGB010041802.1:0-15976 GCA_026283785.1 Coracopsis vasa
GCCTCAGCACCCTCACAGGGAAGAGCTTCTGCCTAAGAGCTCATCTCAATCTCCCCTCTGGCAGGTTAAAGCCATTCTCCCTTGTCTTGTCCCTACAGGCCCTTGTCAAAAGCCCCTTCTATTAAAAAATTCCCCCTGATAAGACAAAAATAAGAAGATAATGAACTTTCACAAGTATAAGCTGTAGATAAAACTTTTCACTTAATGGATGAAAGATCACCCAATAAGATTTTTTAATTTTTTTTAGACCAAACAGAATGTGCAGGCTTCTTAAAAAGTTTCTTCTGTGCCTGTTTTTGCACCCATTGTGAATCTCAATTGCTAAAATCTTCTCTCTGCTCTACAAGCATGTCAGCTTTGGCGTACAGTTTGAAACCAGAGTACTTTCCCCATCAGAAGCAGCAGAAATCTTACCAGATCAGCACCAGCTTGAAGCAACACATCTGCAACATCAGTATGTCCATTTTCACAGGCATAGGTCAAAGCTGTGTCTCCTGTCGCTGTGGTGGCATGAACATTGGCTCCTAGAAACACAATAGTAGGACATCACCTTATCAAGCATTTCGTATCAGATAAACACAAAAATCAAGGCACTTCATCTGTGCGCAAGAGCTTCCACAGCCCAAGGGCATTGCTCTCATGGTAAAAATTGCTCTTGTAGTAAAAATACTCTGAGGAGAAGCAAAGGCTTGGAAATAGCATGACCGGCAATCTGAGCACCTGTATGCTCAGTTATTCCTATATTCCCTCTATAGCAATGAAGATTCCAGTTGTTACAACACATAAAAGTGAATCCAGACAGTTGTCTAGACTATCCACTTGACAGGAGCTGCCTGCCAAGGAAAAACCAGACAAAATGCATGTTATTTAATTAGTATTAATGCTCCGAGACCATACACTTGTACATATTTCACTTCTTCCCTTCTCTTTAAAATAAACTAAAATAATAAACTAAACTAAATAAACTAATAAAATAAACGAACAATAAAGCAAATTTCTTTTGCTTTAAAACCATTTTGTTGAAATAATGTAACTAGCTTCATACATGCCTCCATATAGCTTTCATGCTATGCATGGCTCTGGGTATGTAATGCATCATACTCAATAAAAGCCAATGTGATTAGCCATTTTTGTATTCTCAAGGTGTGAGATATATTTAGAGACTCCCTGATGCCAAACCAAGGCTCCTCAATTCACTCTCCACATTATCAGAAGTGAAGTGCAAGCAGCATTCCCAGCGAGCTGGTGACGTGTCACAGCCTGGTGTCACTGCACAAAGAGACGCAGTTGTCACTGTCCCTCCATAAGCAGCGAGCATTACTTTCTAGAATTACAAATCCAGACAATTTCATTCTTAGGAAAGAGCATACAAATAAATAACTCCCATAAGAAGGAAGATTTCCAAAATGCAGGTCCCTATCATTTCTTTTTTTAAGCAGTATTACTACACTTCGGTCTCTCTACCAACTTTCAACTGACAGATGAAAACTGAAGTGTCATTTCCCCCCAACTCCAGCAAGATTTAACTTTTACTACTGTATTGTGTAGTAGGAAAACTCATTCCTCACATCCAGAAATCCAGCACATTCCAGAGTGTCTAGCACACTATTTCCCAAGGCACAATTCCTAAAGTACTGGTTATTTAGGGAGATTGACTGCAGATAACGAGGCTCAGTCAAAGCAGAAGCAACATATAAAACCAGGCATTATCCGTATTAACATTTTGTTCTAAATGCAGTCAGCTGGAAACAATGTTCCTAATGGATATATGGATGGTTCTAGATATGCCACACAATCCAGGGCTCTGTGAGGCACTTTCCTCTGTTAACAGCATCACACAATACTGATGTGTATCATATGCTTTTTCTTTCTTGCTAAAGTATCTGAGAATATAGTTTCTTGTTACAACAGTGACACAAATAAGCCCAGGTATCTTCTAAACCATATAGAACATTGAGTCCATAGTATCTGTGGGCTAGGTCATTTGCACTGTACACATACCTGCTGCCAGCAAGTATTTCACCAATTCAAGATGACCCTCTTGAGCAGCTTCCATCAAAGGTGTTGAGCAACCAAGTTCTATATCAGCTCCTGCCTTAATAAGGAAGTCAGCTACTTCAGAAAACCCTCCACAGCATGCCAGAGTAAGAGCTGTTTCCTGCGTTTCTTCTGTCTGTGCATTTATATTTGCCCCTAGGAAACAAAATAGCTGTTATTTTAACTGACCAGACACAGGGTAGGAAGGTGAATGCCCATTGTCTCCAGTGTTTGAGTGTTTTACCTTTGCTCTGTAGTTACAGCAATGAGCAGTGACAGCCTCATGCTATATCAGAGAAATTTGCACCTAATACTTAGTGGCAAATGGTCAGCACTACATTCTTAGTAAGGAATGCTCAAGAAACAGCAGTGCTCTCACCTTGTGCCAGCAGCAAGGCAACCATCTCTTCATGGCCTTCCCGGGCAGCTTCCATTAGAGGAGTATAACCTTCATCATTAACTTCCTCCAGGTTAGCTCCCCTCTCAATCAGGAGAGCTGCTAACTCCACGTGCCCACCACAAGCAGCCAAAGTGAGTGGAGACTCAAATGAATCTGCAGGCATGTTCACTTGAGCACCACTGTCCAAAAGCAAGCGTGCCACTTCCACGTGCCCATCCTACAGAACAGGAATAACAAAATCAGAAACATTTGAATGCACTTGATGCTGGAGTCGCAGCCACTATCACACTAGGTCTGAAAATGATCCTAAAAAGACAGGGTCTTTTAATTGATGATGGTTCCATTTATGACATAGTTACAGTAATGCTTGGATTGAAGTGACATTCAGTTTTGCACCTATACCTAAGGTTTAAATGCAAGAGGAACAAAAAAATGTAGATCTATGGTGGGGTTCTTGGTTCTGTATGTTTTCCTTTCTTGTGGAAGTAGGGAAAGAATTATAGGACAAGGCTGTCTTAAATATCCAGCACAAGCTCTGGGACACAGAAGTAATAGAGACAGCAAACAAGTACCATAAGTAATAAACGCACTCCATGACTATACACCAAAACAAACACTGCAACAAATATTTTCTTTTTCTCTGTAGTTGATTAATGGCTTCTACAGGAAAAGAAAAAAAACTCCAACTGGCAATTTCTAGATCCTGGGAAAGACCTGCAGAGGAACTGAAGTGGGTTCAATGAGGTAGGTAACACGAGGAGGGTAAACTCAAATAGATCTTAAAAGAGAGTGGAAAGTACCTTGGGGTGAAGCAATCTTTGTCATAGAGGAAAGAGAATGAGGATTGCCAAAGCAATCTGTCTGAGCCCTTACAAATCAAAGCATATAAATACAGCTCTCAGCTTCCCAGGAAACTACCACTAAAGTGCTCAAAGTCACCTGAAATAGACCAAGTACCAAAAATCCATGTTTCACCTCAGGTGTGCTTGGCAGAGACCCAATACTTCTCAAAAGGGAAAAAAGTAAAGAAATTTCAACATTAAGAAAGAAGAAACAATCTTACGGGTTCTTCCTCCCACATAACTTCAGAAACTGGGGCCCAGCCTTGTGGAACAATTTGGAGAAGAGATCTGGGAAAACTGAAACCAATTGCAAACTACTCCTAATGAAGGGGGAAGGTTCAAGCCACGCCAAAAGTGCTCAGTGAGATATAGAAGGTCTGAGAGTCTAATCAGAGGACATTTCAGAATATACAATAAGATAACTTATGGATGAAAAGGGAATTCCAAATGAAAGACTTCAATCAAAGCCTGCTCTGTATCTCTCAGTGGAAAGAAAACCACTTGCTGCTTTGCATACTGCAAGTGTATTAGATGCATCAACTAGGTCACTCCATTTGCCATCCAAAGAAATATGGGGTTCATCCAGGAGTAAACTGTCAGCCAGCTTTGATTTAGAGCCCTGTGTCCTGACACAGTCGTTCTCCTAGGATTTGGTAGTTCAGATGGATTAATTCTTCAGACTAGTCCCAGTGCACACTGACAGATGTTGCTACAGTACTAAGGAACAGTTCTTCCTGAGGAAGACATAAAAAGGGCTAATTTCAGTAGAAAATAGCAGCTGTTTTTAAAATGTGTCCTTTGAAGGAAATCTAAATGAAGCTGGGGAATACTAAAGGGGAAAAAATACATTAGAAGACCTCTCTGCCCAAGGTTCAAGCCAGAGCTGTTGACGCTAGGGCACTGCTACTTAGGGGTAATTTATAAAGTTATAACGCCAATAATTCTACTAATTCCCAAAATTACAGAGCTTCCTATGTATTAAGGACCACAACCTCAAGTGAACTATCAGTTCCCCATTCTGATCTCACCAGAAGTGCCAGCCAGTAACTCAAACAGCTAACACAAACAGGGATATCAAACACACGACTCCTGCCAACACTTGTCTTTAGTTGACCATGAAGCAGGTAGTAACCCAAGACTGACAGCAATCAAGTCTACAATCAAAGACAGGCTATTGTTCTCAGAGAAGCTGGCTAAAAGCCAACAACCACCTCATCTAACTAAAGGCATTTTCTAGGTGTGGCACTTTACCTTGCCCAAAACATACTAAAACTCAAAAGGCACTTATAATATAATGGTGATCAGACACCAGACATTTCAGCTCCCTCTGCAGCATTCACTAGCTGGAAAACAGTGAAGAGCGACTGGGAAGAGTCCCCATGATTTGATGGAACGGTTCCCTTCTGCAAGGGAGCAGCCAAAAGGTAACAAGGAACACATTCCATCATTCAGCTTAAGAGTTCGAACTTCAAAGGATCAGTTTCCTTTCAGTTGTTTTTAAAGGTCAACACACACTGTAATGCAAACTAGTCTGAAACACCCAAGAGCTAAAAATGTGCAGGCAACCCACACAGCTTTATCTTCCCCAAGCAAGACACTTCACAGCCTTCAAGTCAGCTCAGTGCTCAGACTGTGCTCATCACCATGACAGAACAACGAGTTACAGTTTTGCTGCAATGTCCTTTAGGAGACAGCATTCTCAATTCCTTACTGGCACTAGGGTTCCATACAGAGAACACTATTCAAGGACACTGTCACCATCTCACTGTCAGAAGACTTCAGCACAGTTAGAGATAGTATAATCTGACCTTGGTCACTTGCATCATCACCTCACAAGTGCACTGAAGGAACACTTGATCCTCCAGGTCTCAGAAAACTGGAGGAACATTGCAGGCTGCCTTTTAAGGATTACAGGCTACTGGGAGCAAATTAAGGTCCCTTTTCTTTATTCAAAGAACTTCTCCTGCTTGAAGGACAGATAAAAGGTCACCTAAGGTCTGGACAAAAATAGTTGCGTATATGTTTTGACACAACAGCACATTCTTTATTAAGATGAAGCTCTTGGAAAAGGAAATCTTTCCTCAATGGCTGCTTTGAAATTAGATGAGTTGCCCAAGAACAAAGAACTAACCTACTTTTGACTTACTGTTTTATTTTCAGAAGAAAAACCTCACAGCAGCATTTACAGAAGCCTAGAAGAGAGCAAACCATCCCTACATGCAAAACACTTCCTGCAGCAGTGCAGGAACAATGTAATGCATCAGTCATTCAGCTCAGTGTACTTCTGGAAGTACATACCACAATGATCTGAGAACTTTTATAAAGGCAAAGACAGAAAAGTGACTCCTACACCACAGTAGAAACAGTGACTTGGGCTCAACCTGCTGTACTGCACTGCAGATTAGTTACCCCTACACTTTATAAAAGGAGTATATAGAACACATCACGCTCCCAAAATGCAGATTCATTTTTCCTTATAAACAATTGGTTACCAGCAATAACTATAGTAAAGGCTATTATCAAAAGTAACACATGTTCACTGCAGAACCAACCCAGCCTGTTAACAAGGGCTCACTTTATCATCTCCTTTATTCCTGTCATTGAAAAGTGAGCAGCAAAATAAAGGTTGTTTACCATGCAGGCCTCCATCAGTGCTGTGTGCATCTCATCTGTTTTATGCTCTTGATCAGCTCCAGCTTCAAGCAAAAAACGAACCATATCTAAATGGCCTTCAAATGAAACAGAGCAAAATAAATAAGCATTTAGTATCATAAACTTTTAGTAGTACAGACAATACACTTGATGAAATCATTTAGATTTTCACAGTTTGCTATTACAGTTTTTACAAGTTACCATTTGCAAAGCTGTTCTTTTTAGAGTACTCTAAAAAGTACCAGAGCAAAATGGACAGCAAGACTTCAGTCTTTCCCACAGATAACTGCCCAACTCTGAGATGAGGACAGACCTCTCCAATTCAAGTTCACACAAGAGAAACCTTCCCTTGCAACTTCAAGCTATAAAAGACTGTGCTTATTCCTTAGTCAGCTGTAGAGTGACATATCATTTAAGTGTTCCAAGGCAGCACACAACTGAGGGCATTATCTTTTACAGAGGTCCATGCAGATCTGAACTTCACTTTAAGCTTTTTAATCACAGGATCTACATATTCCTGAGAACCAGGACATACACATTATGTCATATGTTATCTAAAGGTATTTTTAGAAGCTTCTACTGGACTTTACTAGTATTTGTTTTCAACTCTATTATGGCTTCTGTCCTTTTAGAATTTGTCCCTTACACCAAGTTGTACATTTTATCCTCTCAATGAGCACCCTCCTCCAAGACAAGACTTAGTCTTATACTAATTGAGCTACCTTGTTTTCCTATCAATCATCTTGCCAAAGATAATATAGGAAATCTCTAGTCAGTGAGTATCTTACATTACATACATTAAGTTCTGGGTCACAAGAGACAAGAATGCCCCTCCAAAACGTCCAGAAGAACTATTACTGAAATGTCTGTGTAAGGTACTACTATATGCTGCAGGAAACCCATGACAAATCCAGATGAGTTTTCACTAGTTACACTAGTATGTATCCAATTCTAACCACAGAGGCAAAACCTGATGTTACTATGACAATAATCTGTATTCTTAAAGCTTCAATTAGGAGGAAAACAACTGTTGGAAATTTTATGGTGGCTTTTGGAAGAAAAAACAACAAAACAAAAACCAACTTTAGAAGCACATTGGATTACCATTGCACTAAGTTACTTTCTATAGAAGCTTTACATAGCAATATAAATTAACTCAAAAGGCCGTGAGAGCTCAAAATGCGTAACAATTCATAGATATCCTCTAAAATTACACTAAAGAAACAGTATCCAGTAACAACACCAGCATTGTCACCACATCAGGTACTTGAGGAACATTCTTTCCAACTTCCCGTTTTCCTAACAGCTAACAGAGATGTTTTCAGAACTTGCAACACAGTTAGCGAAGGGAAGTTGAATGAAACAAGGGAATACTGTAGTGGAGGAATAAAAGAATGGTGGTGTGTCAAAGCACAGGTTTGGACACAGCCTGTCACAAGTTTCCATCTGTGACATATCAAATTCATGTCCACCACAAGTAGACATGCTTAATACTGCCATACTATGGATGAGCATTTCCTGAGTTTAAAACCAAAATCCAGTATTCCAAAGCTCTTCAGAAAACATTCAAATTACAGCTGGAAGCTTTAGTTAGATAAATCCTAGCAAATAAATATAACAAAAAATACAAAACAAGGCAGGAGACAATACCTTTATAGCATGCAAGTGTAAGTGCACTTTCTTTGAACTCGTTGGAGTGAGTGTTGATTCCTGCACCATATTCCAGCAATACTCTTGCAACCTCAACATGACCTGCACTGGCCGCTTCCATTAATGGGGTATGGCCATTCTCATTGTGGTCTTCTATATTAGCACCGGCTTTCAACAGCACCTTCACTATGTCAACAAAGCCCCCGGCACAAGCGTAAGTGAGAGCTGTGTTCCCTGCAGAGAAGAAGTAGTTTACATGAAAGCCTTTTCCACCACTCACAGGAAAAGAGATTTAACAGCACTGAACAAAAACAAGTACATGGCTGGCAGCAGTCTCTTACCTCACAGGAATGCTACTCCAGCCAGTGATTTCAGGCTGGATAGAAAAATCCCAACACAACCATAATGTGAAAGAGTTTTAATGCTAAGCCAGTATTATAAATCATTTTTTTTTTTTCTTTATTATGTTTCCTACTTCAGCACACAAAGAGAGATGAAATACACACACACACAGAGATCAGTGAATAACTTTCACATTCACTGTAGTTGGGGGGGTTAAGGTTTTTTTGCCTAGGACTATGCTGTAATTCCTTGAAAAGCTTTCACTGGCTGGATGAAAATAAACTAACTTAAAACTTGGGTACTGTAAGTGACAGACAGTCACATATGGCTCATGTTTTAAATGCTACAGTCAGTTTTAAGGTAAGTTCTGCTTAGTATGGCTAAACATCAGGATAAAAAGAACATTTCATAGTTCAGACACCTGACTTTTTAAAATTGGAACAAAGTTTAAATTCTGTCTTGATATCAGCAAAATCCAGCTGCAGGTTACTGCTCTCAGCAAGGTCAGTTAAGCTGTGGTCAAGCATGAGCAACGTAGAAAACGTTCAATGCTCACAGAATTGTTCCTCCTCTTTGGTAAAAAGCAATAGACTGAAATAACAGATCTTGACCAGATGTGTCCCAAGGGAGTCTTACTGGGTCATTTGGGATTATACAGATGAGAAAAAACAAACTGCATGTGTTTTTCCGGTCATCAACCACAGTGGTTTTCACAGGAACAGTCCTTTCCATTAGAGCTTATATTAAAAACAATCTTTAACAACAGCCAGGTAAGACTCCGGTCTATTCTTAATAGGTCCCTTTCATGTTTTCTTGTGAATGAAACCGAGGCAAAACAACAGATGTTCAAAACAGCTGCACATCTTATGTGTCAGTCTTATTAGTTCTTGGTGTTCCTGCTTCCCAGTTACCTGTTGAAGACTGTGCGTTGACATCTGCACAATGAACAAGGAGCAGCTTAACTATGTCCACGTAGCCTCCGCTGGCAGCTGCCATTAAGGGAGTTATGTCTCCTTTGTTCCCTCGATCTTCAACGTTTGCATGCATCGCTAGTAGCACCTAAGGGAAAAAAAACACTTTAATGAATAAGTTGTAATGCCAACATTTTGCTTCTGTGTGAGAACAGTTCCCCAGGCAGCCTGGACATCCCCTTGCAGCAATGTCCCCAGTGGTGAAGCACAATAGCACTCCCAGGACATTTATAATTGCCACCTGCACTGTCTTCTGCTTCAGGAAATACTCGCTTTTTACATTTGCTCCTATCTGCTAAAATCAACATGAGGTTACAGTGCAGCACTGACATTTTCATAAGTCACAGGGCAATTCGCTAACCAGAACAACAGCAGAGAAACTGCAAACTTGCATTAGCGACCACAGCACACATCAGGGTCAGGCTTACAAAGAGTTATCTCCCTGTGCTCTTGCCTGACACCAGAACATGCAGCTGGCCACTTTCTGAGAACTATCACCTGAGCTCTGCCTTTTGATACACAAGTATAACAGCCAAAAATGAACAGAAATTAATTCATTGTTGATACAGATGTGATTAAAAAAAAAAAAAAAAAAAAACAACAAAACAAAACTGAGTGACTCAGAAATGAGTTTTTAGAAGGGAACCACTTGTAGTGTTCGATTTTGGCGCTATTTTAGATCCTCTTGCAATGTCTGCTTGGCAGAACAGCTTGACTGCATCTAAAACAATACCAGAAAGGTAGATGTATCACAAAACATGAGATACATTCTTCACATACCCCTTACATCTAAAGGCATATATGAGAGCATTTCTCATTAAAAAGACAAACAATAACTGGAAACCCACAATACGCTGTATTAACTGATACTCTAATTAGATTATAAAATACATTACACTTCAAATAGCTAAAATGTTTACCTACCAAAGAAGCCCCTTAGACAACGCTTCACAAAGGTTTAGTGGTGATTATATTTTTTACTTACTTGTGCCAATTCATAATATCCTGCTGAACAGGCCAAGCAAAGGAGACTCTCCCCTTCTTCGGTATGTTCATTTACACTTCTTCCTTCATCCAACAGCTTCCGGACAGCATTGACATCCCCATCCGAGCAGGCTTCTGCCAAACTGCGACTGGAAGATTATTATACAGAATGAGCTCAACATGAACTGCAATAGATGGGTGGCTTTACTATGCAAGGGTGAAGGCTTTACGTAAAGACTCATGACTTGGCATTAAGCCTTACCAGAAAATAATACCTTACAGATTTAAGTATATACACACATTATCTCTGTTTCACCCATGGAAATAAAGATCTTGCTTATGCCTAAATGAGCTCCTGTCCTCATCAGTTGCTAGCTCACATAAGCTCTCATATACACTAGATGGAGAGAATACTGCTCAAAAGTTAAGCTGTGGTGTTTGCAAGGTACAGCAGTAAGCCTCCCTGATGTTATCGCAAATGAGTAGCATGCCAGATGCACAGAGGCTACAACCACACCAAACCACTGACTACAGATACCAAGGCAAAGTTCTAGTAGAGGAAAAAAAAAAGTGAAGAGCCTATTATCAAAGACGACTAATACTGAATACTTCAACAAGACAAACTGCTGACCACTGTCTCTCCTGTAGCGGGATTATTTCCTTCTCTGCAGTAACCCAAAACTTTCTTCTTTTCATTGAAAACACCAGTTTCTTAATTTAAGCAGCCATTTCAAAGAAAAATCCTTACCTTACCTAATGACATCTTAAAAGAAGAAAGGAGAGGAGCCTTAAAGAAGTTTAGCGTTTCCTTTCATGCACTGTTAAAAGCATATTACAGAAGTTTTCAGATGGATGAAATAAGTCAATTGAACTACATATTTTTAAACAGCAACAACAATACAGTCCTACATGGAACACTACTTTAAAAAAGCCTGCATGGAACAGTCCTTAAAATGCTGCAGCAGTAATTACAAGCTAAGAGTCTGAAGGAAAAGACAAGACAAACCCTGAGTTCTTGGCATCTAAAAGCTCAGAAGTCTGAAATCACTACTTTAACCATCATTAACCGCTGAAGTAGAGAATAACTATTTCCCCTGACAAGTAGGACGGCTCACTAACCAAATCTGGAAACAAGGTGAGCTGAGCTTCAATTCATTTCAAACCAAGTTAACTGTCCTCTAGATCTTTGTCTATACTAAAACCAAAGTCTAACAGCAAAGACAACTGTTAAAGCACTGCTAAACACAAGTGTTAACAAACCAGAGCAAGTCATGCTCAGCACCAACTCAATTACGCCTCTCCAACCAAGAAAGTATGTGCAAGGAAAGACTGTCCTCAGTCACCAGGAACCAATCCACAGGTAATGCCCTGGTGAGAGGAAGAGGCAGTTAAGTCAGAGCCTTCTGTTCTAAACAGTACTGGACTGGATGTGATGCATTCCTAACAAGATACTTAATCTGCAATACATGGAAGCTTGTTTCCTAAAACAAAAACTAACACAGTCAGATTCAAACACCTTAAACTTCTGCTTTTTTTCCTCTAAAAGACAGAAGTTCACTCAAATTCACTGACAATGCAGAAAATATCCATTCCTCAGGAAAGCATGCAAGTTTCAGCTGGTCAAAGACTGTAATGGTTGAAATGTGTTAAACGCCTACTTTAAAAGGAACTTATTTGTCATATACTCAATGAATTAAACTGTGCCAGCAGCTGACAGGTAACAGCTGAGGTCTGACCTGAAGAGAACATCCACTTATCACTTACATTTGCACTGTAATCACTAAGTGAAGTTTATTATTTGGCTACACAGGCCATATAGTGAAGCAATGGGATCCCTCTGAAAACCTGCAGGACACTCTCAGACCTGCTCCTTCCCTAGGACAGCTCTGTGCCCACAGTACAAGCAGCTCTGCTGCAGTCCACATGTAACTAGCATTTACAGCTGAGGTCCACGTTCAGCTGGGAAAAGAGGGAAGGGATTCATGCACTTTTGCATACATACAGTCTAGCCTTTGGAAACAGGAGCCACCCAGCCCTATAACCTGTGGGACAAATCCTGAAACACATGAATCATTCTCAGAAGATGACCTTGAGACACCTCCCATAATACAGAACTGCCATGAAACCAAATGTGCCCCAGGAAACAGACTCATCTCATCCTAGTTGACGCAGGCACCTCCAGAGGTCTCCCAGTTTGCTCTCTGCTCAAGTTCCCTTTGAGGTATTTCCAAGACATTTTGCAGAAGTGACAAGAACGGCATTGGGCTGCTTAGGATGTTTAGGAACTACCTGCATCACTTGTCAGAGTAGAAAATATTTCAGGACCCTAGAGATGCTTTGAAATTACTAATGTAGAAGAAAGCTTTTGATGACATAGAACAAACCTTCAGTTCTGTCACCATGGGAGTTAAATGCCATCCTCAATAATTCTCAGCTAGAAAAAGTTATCAGATTATAATAGAGTTTTAATTTCCCCCTAAATTCCTGAGCAAGATCCCAGGGCAAATCGCTGCCCTGTAAGTATGAGTAGTCTCTTCCAACTTGGATACAACGAGCTAGATTCCTCAGTTTCCACCAAAGTATGCTGAGGCAGTAATGAGAAAACTATCACCAACTCTTCTACAGCTAAGAATTTAACCTAGTTTTGAAACAGAAATCAACTGTCTGGTACATAGAAAGAGCAGCAGGTTATAAAATAACATTATTTTGTATCTTTCTCTTACACTTTGACGCCAGTAAGCTGGTGGGACAGTAGTAACCCCCTCAGATTCATAAACTATTTCTGCTACTAGTAAAGCAGATACATTGCCAAATACCAACTATAAAATTAACTTCATTTGAACTTAAAAATACAAACATATTCGATAAATGGGAAACTGGGAGTGGGGAGGGATCAGTACGTACTTGTCCACTTGTCCTGCATTGTGATTGTTCTCTGCTCTCATCCGCGTCAATGCAGCAGCAGCTTCATCCAGTGCACAGCTGACAGAAGACGTCAGTCTCCGGAGAACCTCAGGATCTGCGAAGGCTTTGCCATCGGCAGTGGACAATTTACCAATCCCTTCAGTGCACGTTCGTTCATCAGTCAGGTTAGTATGGAAGTCACACAAAAGAAATGCAAAGACACTATTTTAGATTTCAGCCACATGCACTATTAGTTAAAAATCATTTGCAAACATGCCAGAAAAAAAATCAGATATTTAAAAGTAAGTAATCTTTGCCTGAGATCTGAACATTTAATCAACTTTAATCAAGCGGGAAGAAAACTGTTTTTCAGCTGGCAGCTTCATTACCTATCCCAAATTCCCAATTCATACCTGGGGTTGGGGGTGTTTCAGAGGAGTAAGGGTAAATCCAGGGGTCAAGCTCAAAAAAACGTAAGTTTGGGCAACAGGTAGTATTCCATAGGCTTGATTTGATATTTTCCGAATGGGATGAGGTTTCCAATGTAAAATGCATCAATGTATTCCCCCTTCCCTGCCCAACTTCACCCAAAATGAAGCAGACTTGGCTCTAACAGAACCTTCCTTTTTTTCAAGAGTAGGAAAAAACCTAAAGTTATTACCTTCAAGTCCCAATAAATTAACATTCTAAACTGTACAGCTCTGGCTAGAAGGACAGAAATCATGAAGCAGAACTTCACATATTTTCAGTGTACTTGAAATCAACATCCCCTCCACGCTAACATCACACAGGAGAAATGCTTGGGCTCAACAGTTGTTCTAACAGTTTGTCTTACAAAAACAGCTGGTTTGCTGCAAGAACAGCACCATAAGAAGGTCTTTATCCCTCCCATTTACATGGCTGATATAAAGTGATAGTATTTTACTCCATATAGTTCAATATAGCCTATTGTACATTTGCACACAGTTGCCTCTGCAGTGCAGGCAGGGCTTGTATTTGCACATACAAATGTGCAAACAGTGTAAAGAAATGCACTGACGAATAGTACAACCCCCCCAAAAAAAGTATCAATCGCATGCTACAAAATGATGATGGCTACTGGTTTATGGATCAGCTGAATTCACCATAAGGAATCAGTAGCTTTTCAATTCAACAGGTTCAAATTAGACATAAATCTCAGGAAACAGCAAATCTTCTATTTGGTATGTGCATATCTCTGCAAGACTGACATACATCACATCTCCCAGAACCCAACTTGCAATTATTACAGACTAAATACTGAAACCATACTTTGAAAGTTTCACACATCGCCTTCAATGTCCATTCCCAGTTTGAGAGCAGCCATTTGGTTTCTCATTAATGTAAGAATCAATACCTTCACCCTGAAAGCAATTCCGGCACACTCTGCTACACTGCTCTACATCCCTGCTGCAGTGCTCACACCTGCCTGTCACCAAGGCACACATCTATGATGGGGTGCAGAGATCTACGTGGTCATCTGAAACCAAGCACAGTCCATTCCAAGCATCACTGTTTCTGCATCAAGATATCTAATTTACAACATCAGAATGAAGGACGAATGTATTTATACTTGGTGAATATATTTTAAACATTCCAGTATGTTTTATTGCATGTTGACTGCTCACACTGAAATCCTTAAGGAAGAAACCACATGTTGGGCAGTGCTCTTTGTATACAGGAGTTAGAAAAATACTGAGAATTCATTCTAGCATAGTTATCTTTCTAAGATTCACATACTTTTAAAAACTTTAAAGTGCTGTTAACAGATGTAATTCACACCACACTAGAGAACAGTGGAGTCACAAGGGAATGTTCACTTGCTGTTAACTTAAACCAGTTAAAGAACTGGTTTAAGTCAGAGCACAGACTGAACGCCATCGGGAGATTTTGGGGTAACCCATTTTGCCTTTAAAACTAATTTCTTTATTAAAGCAGTTGAAGTTTATTTAAGTTCTTCTTTCCCCTTCATTAATTTCAGTATGCCATCCTTAAATTTCTAAGAGGCTGGTGAGCCCTTGAAGAATTCCCACAATATTCACAGGCACTGACGACATCCTACACAGTACCCAGGACCACAAGTGCAGGGGGACCTCCAGGAGTTTGTAATCTGAGAATGCACAAGGAGTTGCACTAGAATCTGACTATGTTTGCCAACATTACTTGTATAGTGACAGAAACCCTGTTTAGGAGTAGCTGATTCTACCTTGCTTTTCAAAACTACTCATTTTCACATTCATTTCATACCATACAAGTCCTCTCCTGACACACGCAGGTAGGCACTCAATACCTTTTACCATAATTTCTTTTACCTCACCTTTTGCAGCATTCATTAGAAAGATGGACTTGGAACAGAAATGCTATTTCCAAGTTCTTCAAAATTCTCACTCCTGACATTTAAGGTGTCATATACTTTAATGTTGCAACAAACTTAGAATCACAGAATAGTTTAGGTTGGAAAACCTTTAAGATCTAGTCCAACCATTTAATACCCGCCAATAAAAACTTGCTCATAATCTTACCTCCTCATCCCAGCCTATGACCATTTGATTATGGTCTGGCACATCCTCAAAAAGATAACCAAGCCACTTGGCAATACCATTTCTAATCACTACATAACAAATCTTCACAAATCACAGTGCCATTATGTACAAGATTAGCCATTAGTGTTTAAATAAGCATGCAATTTTATAGATAATATGAGTCTCTTTAAACACCAATATGTATTGAAAGAAAGCATCATGAGCTAAATAGGCTGGGTCTCCCTCCTGCCCTGTATTCTTTCCAAATCAGTCTTTCTGCACTGTATAATACTCAAAACTCATGGATAGGAAACAATCTCTGTTTAACAGAAAGGATTATTCCCAAAAGACAGATGTGGATGCAAATCAGAACAAATCATGGTGACACACACTGGACAGGTTTTCAAAGGCCTGATCAATCCTCATTCAGACTCAACTTGTTCCTTAGCCCACCTTCAGCAAGCAGTAACAGGAGACAAATACAATTACAGGAGCAGCTACAGAGAGCAGGTACATACATTGTCCATGGGCTTCAAGTGTAGCTCAGTTGACTATCACTAAACTTCTTGCTAATATTCACAACACTGAAACACAGCAGGGCTGGGTCATTCAAGTTGACTAAATAGCACAATATGCCAAGTTTACAGACCTCAT